>PVQB02000289.1:0-152392 GCA_002980475.2 Fusarium beomiforme | reverse complement strand
AAGGAGGAAAAGGAGGAAAAGGTGGGAGAGAGGCAACAAGAAGGTGAGGAGGTGAAAGAAGAGGAACAGGGAAAGGAAGAGTGAGCCGGGAAGTCATAGGGTCAGATCAATGGCGACCGAGTGGTTAGCCGAGTGCCTTACCTAGAACTCACCTTGACTCTTGCGTAGTGCTTGATTGGACTAGCATTCAATGACAATCAGATTGGGTTTGCGTATCTGGCCATGCAAAGGTCATGGAAGTTGCATCTCTTCAGAGCTGTTGGCCCGTGATTCGGCAACAAGCGAGCCCATAAATGTGTGGCATTCCACTACTTTAAATCCCTAAAATATCCTGCGATTGACTTTGAAATATTTACAGAAGCATGTCCAATATCCGATTACAGAACTAACTGAAGCTAACATTTGCATCAAAGGCGTGAAATATTGCACCGACTGCGGTCATATTGAATTTGTCGAGTGGATTTATTGCGAGGGGTATAAGCTCGATCGGAGGCCCGAAGTCCAGGTTATTATTCGCAAACGACGCGAGCCCTCCTTACCATGGCATTTCAAGCCAGGCCGAGATGACTTGATTGTTCAAATCTATGGGGCCTTGACGGCTGAGACATGTATCAACGCATATTGCTCTGGCAAAAAGCGGAAGAGTGGAGTTCTATGCACTCATGTTTACCAGGACTTATGGAGTTCATTATGGTTCCAAAGCGGAGTTCCTTACGTCGACAGAGGGCCTTGTCCGACGGAGGAGACCATGCTGCGATGGACCATGAGGTTGATTTACGACAGTGGCTGACGACCAGTTTGTCTTTTGTAGGCTTCATAGGTGATAATTCTTCTCATTTATGGATACACTTCTACCCTTCCGCCATTGTGCAATTATGAAGCATTTTGGGTAAGCCAGATTTTGATGGAATTACGGTGACATGCAGACTGTACAGTCCTAACGGGGCGTTTTCTAAATTTGAAAATTATTGATTTATAATCGACGGAAAACCACTTGGCGTTGCTGATAATCATCACTATCAAATGCGCAAAAGGGAGATGGCAATCTCGACATCTGTAAGCAGAAAAAGTCTAACCCCGCGTCGAACCCTCATCGGGCGAGAGCTTATCGGCGGTGAAAGTACGCTTGCTTTGACTGGGAAATGGTAGCCCTTTTCTAAGAGGCACAGCAAAATGTCGTCACGGCTTATGCTTATGCGCGCCCTTGGAGTCTTGGGACCCTGCAATACAAGTGCGCCCTTCATGTGATTGTATAAGCGCGAGTTTCGTGTCCATCTCGGTCGACATTCACAAAAACGGTTCAATGTTTTATAAATGGTCCGATTCCCGGTTCTAAAGCCAGGTACATATCTAGCATTGTCATTCTGACTTCGAAATGGCTACAAATACGGTGGCAGAGTCCATCACGGCTTCCAGCATTGACCCTTCACGCCAAGATGACATCATTGAAATGTCTTCCATGAGTCGAAATCCACTCAATACCACAAAAGACACCATCCATCATGAGGAAGAACCCCCAGAAAACGCAACAAGAGCGATCCCAGACGGTGGATATGGCTGGACAATTGTCGCATCCTGCTTCAATCTTCTCTTCTGGATAAACGGGTACACTACCGCCTGGGGAGTTTTGCAAGCTGCGGTTGTTCAATCACCTCGACTTCACACTAACATTCGCACTATCACCTTCGTTGGAAGCTTGTATATGGCTTGCATGGTCGCCTTTGGCTTGATATCAGTGAGACTGTCGAGAGAATATGGTGTACAAATCACCAGTCTCTTAGCGACAATCTTTTTTGGGTCAGGCTTGATCATCACAAGTTTTACATTGGAGCATCTCGCAGGTCTGTTCTGCATCGCAGGGTTACTCGTCGGTCTCTCAACATCACTCCTCTACACAGCAACAAACACAATGCCCACCCAATGGTTCAGTCGGAAACTCGGTACAGCAAATGGCATCGTCAAAGCTGGCGGCGGTGTTGGGGCAACTGTTCTTCCTCTAGCGACACAGGCGATGATCGGCAAGGTTGGGTTACAGTGGACGTTTCGAATCCTTGGTGCTTCGATTCTCGTTACTGGAATTCCGTGCGCATTACTGTTGAAGGATCTTTCTCGATCTGGAGCGACGTTGAGATTTGACTGGTCACAGTTGAAGAGCATGCCTTTCCTCACGCTCACCATGTCGGGTGCTGTTGGAGTGTTTGCTCTCTTTGTTCCGCCATTCTTTTTACCTGTCTTTGCAAGATCGATTGGTCTCTCAGCTTCAACAGGTGCTGGTCTTGTCGCAGGTTTTGGTGCATCGACGGCTGTTGGTCGTCTTTTTGGGGGCTGGATTTGTGACCGCATCGGCGCCTTCAACTCCCTCTCTCCCGCCGCTCTTCGCCTTTGCGATCATTAACGGATGCGCCAATGGGAGTTTCTTCGTGGCACTGCCTACCGCTGTCGCTTCGCTTGCGCCTGGATCTGCTGCCGCATCGATTACTCTGATGACATCATTTTGGACGCCTGGCTATCTGCTGGGAGCGCCGTTGGCGGGGATTTTGATTGATGCCACACGTGCGTCAGAGGCTTCGTCGATTGAGCGGTACAGGGCGGCTATTTTTTATGCGGCCGGTGTCGGGTCGGCTGCGACGTTTTTGATTGCTGCGTCGAGGCTGATGTTGAGCAGCAAGTTGATCAAGAGGTTGTAGTTGGCAAAAGAGAGGAAAGGATTTTTTTCTCGAAATTACAATGGCATGTATTTTAAATGCATCTATCTAACTAATATCTCTTCCTTGAGGAGCTAGCTAGGTTCCTCTATGAATGGCATCCGTGATACTGTGCTTTAGTATCTCGAAGAGTAAGGGGTCGCTTGCTACGCTTGGAAGCATTACGAGATAAGCCCCTTTGATGCTGGAGACGGGAGAGGACGACTACTTGAGCAGCTTCCAGATTTGTCGATGACCGTATAATCAAGTTGGACACAAATGGTGCTCTTTTTACTATTTTCTGGTTTCATGTTGGGCGTTATTACATCCATGCAAAAGGGAACAAAAAGGCGACACAGCCAGGTGCGGGGTTTCTATCACTCTTATGTACCACCAGAGAAATCGGATAGCTCAATATGGAGAGTCGCCAGGTGCTGTGCCCGTCATTGGTCTAATGGCTCAAATAATTAATCATTTTGGTATAACATGGTGACTTCATATTTGTATAATCATGTTTCCCCTTTTCCTTATTCTTTAACGGAAATATGTAGGATACCTACCCGAACCTTTTAGCTATTCTTCAAAAACATCCGCCACTATAATCTCGACCATCATTCTGGTGTCAGTCTTGAGCGCATTAAGGTATCATAGAGGCTTTCCCCAAAGTATAGACAGAGTATAGAATCAGGCTCGCATTTCACCACACCGATGTGTCATTTTCAAGAATTTGAATGGTCCAAGGCCTTTTGTGGCGCTCATGCAAGTTTCAGCTGTCAGCAGACAGACATACTGGGTGCCCAACCATCCCGTAAGACAGGTATTTGAGTCGAATACTTTCACCGGTCAGCTGCGCGATTTAAATCTCTACTGCCTTCCTCATTATCTCCCGAAGTTCTAGACAAGTCTTCCATCAAGTTTCACCTCTAATATTGTGGTAACGAGCCAGTTGCTAAAGCAAGTCAAACCATCGAAACACGGCTTTTTCTCCAAGGCTGAAGTATCACACCTTCTAACAGGAAGTTTGTTCTGCTGAGGCTCTTCTACTAACGTAGCCTCGCGCTTTGGCGAAGTACAAAATCAATCGTTCCACTCATGAGCAGAATGGATTCGTTTCCATTGCATTCTACGACTTGGCAGAAGCCAGTTCAAAAGTCAACAGAGATGGAGCCATCTTTGAGTGCTGATATCACCCCTCTAGGATATTTGAGCTCAGAGGGTGCATATTTCTCAGTTCAGCAGCATGACGACGTCCAGGCGATGGTTCCAAAAACAGATGCCGACGGCCCTAGACGCTTTCCTCCTCGAGTGTTAAAGACAAGATCTGAGAAGATACTGCTAGCTATTGTTGATATAAGCCTCTTCGCATGTCCCTTACTATTTCTCGGTATGTGTCATGTCAATAGCCGCAAGATGACTCTGAAATTGCCTAGTACTTGCCGCAAGCGCAGCCCGATTAGACAGCAAAGTCGAGTCTAAATACGGTAGCGCAATGATGAATCTATCTGATTTGGGTCCTACTATTTTCCCTGTTGCATTCACAACCATTGTTGCTCGCTTGATGAAGTCGATGGCTTATTACCTGGCGGAAAAGGGGACTAAACTTCGGGTACGGGCTCATCTCTCTTCCTCAAACATCTATTCACAAGATAAATAGATAATAGAGCAGCTTGTCCAAAGCCAAAGCTTGGCAAGCTCTATCGAAGCGGTTGTTTCACTGAGAAAGCTTACCATTAGCGGTTTTTTTATCATGTCTGTTTGGCTTTTGTCACCTCTTGGGGGACAAAGCTCACTCAGAGTCATGAGGATCAGAACAAATGTCCGCGAAGAGAGTCGGCTTGTTCATTACTTGGACACCAACACGCGTTCATACTTTGGCGAATCTTCGCACTATGTCGGATTAGACTCAGCAATCTCGTCCATTTTTATGGCGTCTGTGATAGCCTCAAACTCTACCAAGCAGTCCCCTGTTGACCCTTGGAACAATGCCAAGGTTCCAGCTCAGAGGCCCACCCAACCAGATAGCAAAGGATCTTACCCTTGGGTCTCCGTGGCCGCAAACGATTCTATGGATTACCTCTCACTCATTGGGCTACGGCTGTGGAATATCCCGAAGACCGGACGAACCGAATTCGTTATGGAGTCATCCCACCTCACACCCAAGTGCTCAAAACAACGAGACTTAGCAACACAGAAATGGGATGAGGCACAGTTCCCAAACACTACCTTTGATTCATTCTTACGTTGGGACGGTTATAATACCACTACGGGCGATGCGTATAGCGGTAAGAACTACATCAATCTTCAGTTTGCAATATATAGCCCTCATAATAATTCTCCCGGCTATGTGTATAATTGCACTTTGCGAAGTACTTCTCTCGACCTACACCTGATATGTCACGGGGGCGACTGCAAAGTGAATCGAACCAGAACCATCTCGTCCGACAAAATACCCGACTGGGAGGTACCTTGGAATGTCCCGGCGTGTATGAATTACCCTGCGTTATCCCTCCAGAGAACTTTGGACATGATGTTGAGAGCCGCTGGGACGCCATCATATGGGTACAACTCGCCGGTCGAGGCATTTCTCCAGGGAAATTCACCTTTCTTTATCACAACATACATTTCATTCCAGAATGTTACTGATGCCGAGTTTTCTATTCGTTTTGGTCAGCTTCTCAATGCGATCTATCTCAGTACTCAGCTATCTGGAGATATTGTCGGCAGCATTCATGAACGTGAACCTGAGCGTCTGCACTCATACGGCGGCAGCTGTAGGATGTACACCAACACCACCGCAACGGTGTTTCAGGAACAAAAGGTTTACGAAGCCATACCTATATGGATAGCGTTTCTCATACTTGCTTGTGTCTTTCTATTGATGTGTTGCTACATGACATTCTACATTCATCAATGGGTCTTTATTCCCGACGTGTTTGGATTTGTCAGCACAAGCGTGAGTGAGAGTCCTTCATTTGCTCGATATCCCGTAGGATCGTACATGGATGGCTGGGAAAGAGCGAGGGTGCTTGGGGACGTCAATATTCGATTTGAGGATATCGAGTGGCATGAAGCTCATGGGAGGCTAGCATTAGTTACTTCTGAGTCTGTGGTAGAACAGACAGATCTTGCAACGAGGAAAAGGATATTGAGTAGAAGGTTGTTCAACTAAAACAGAGTTATACTTATTATTCCAATTAACTATTTGCCAACTACAGTTATCGGGAACTATAACTTATAAGACGGTATGTTTAGGTTTGATTATGCCCTATTAACATCTTTCTGTGCTAGATAGATCTAGGCAACACATCAAAAATAACACCTTACTTGTTTCCACTACCAGTAAGTCTATACGCTTTGCCTGATAATCCAAATTTCTTTTGAGAGACCACTTCATTCACTCCGAGATGCCCGAACAATAGAAAGTTTGACGCGAGTGTTATCTATGAGTCATTGCCTTCACCGCGCTTTACGGGTCTGGTATATTTTACTCATCCCCGTATTGGCTCCTCTTCGTTTTGCTTTCTCTCTTCCTCATCACGGCTTTCATTTATCCATTCACAACCTCACTTTTTCAGTTCTTAGCATCGAGATCATCCACCATGCCATCCGACGAGGGCCCTCCTACGGCCCCGGTGAAGCCCAGCAACATCGACTTGACTCTCAAAAACAAACCAACGACCATTCTGTGCAGAGAGATTGAGGAACTAGTTGGAGAGTTGCCCTGGCTCTAGTTAGGCACAGCGGCACCCTCTCCTATGGAAACTTCGTGGCTTCGGGGTCTCAATCTTCTTCTCGTCCATGCGTTAAACACCTGCCCGCAGGAGGCCGTTTCGAGAAAAATGGCTGTTTCAGAGGTCAAGTTTACGCTGTTATCTCTTGCCAATCGTCGCAAGAATTCTGGTGGATCATTTGTTGTTACCAATGAGCACCTCTCCAAGGCGATGCACTACTTTGACGTTCGTTTGCTAGTTTACGATCTAGATTATTATGAAGCAGAGGAAACAAACATTGTTCGTCAAGGATACTTCGCCTCTATTAAAGAAAGTTTGCGAAACCGTTGCGCAACAGACGACTCTGACTCCGACTCCGACGATCACTCCAAGTCAAGCTCCTCGGCATCAACCAGACAACAAATGGAGGACCAAAATTCGACCTCACTAACAACTACCAAGGCATCTGCACCAGAGAAGCGCAAAGCTCCAGATATGTCTTCCCGACAGGCTGATCCAAAGAAGCGCCGCTAAATCCAGCGCCGGTAGCCTACCTGAGGCAAGATTGTAGACAATGAAATGGAAAACATATCTGACAATCTCAGGAACCCAGCCTACTGATCTCGAAGCCCCGCCAGAATAGCAGAGTCTTCGATCGTACAGGAGAAATGACATTTATTTCTGCGTTACATGGAGGTACGGAGATCACCAAGACGACAATGGTTGGTGGACTGGAAGCGGGTACGTCAGGTGGTTGGTATTTTTGGTATGCGACTCAAGATTGTTGCCAGATGTCATGGTGAGAAACTATTGCCGCAAGGGAAAAGTTGACTCTGTTGGGAGGTGAAGATGGGGAAAAGTATAGCTTTTAAAATAATGAATCATGGTTCGCCTGACATTGAAGACACCGTGATATACTCTCTACGCTTCATTGTAATCTTAGGCTCACTACGAACTCAAGAAGTATAGAATGTAGCGTCAGAACACTTGCTCTCATTCTTGCGACTCAAAATAAAGTTCGTCATCAAAACAGTATCGTGTGCTTCCCTTCAGCTTGGTTCAGTCAGGACCTTCATACAATTGTCCACATCATTATCGAGCCTTATTAACCCTCAGTGCACCAGATCGTCCGACTCGATACACGCTCCGATCTTGATCTTCGAGGAACTCAATTCGTGTCTTGGAGACGACCAAGGGCCTTGTCAGGACTGCCTTGACCAGCAGCTCGGTAGAGGTTGGGTAGCATCCATCTCGTTGACAGCCACAAACTCGGAAATGCCGCCATCGTCTCCCGTTGCAGACCGCGTAACTGTTTCCATTTAAACTTTGTTGCACCCGAAGACCCGAAATAACTGTCATGCAGATCAACGGGGCTGTAATTACCACAAGCGGGGCAGTCCCAGCTTCTGCGCAAAGTTCTCTGCATACGCCAATTTGTTTCAAACCCGGCAGATGCTTAGATAGCGCCTAGATTAAACCTTACGGCCCCCAAGTTACACTGCCACAGACAAGACGATCCGTTCTTAGACATGCACTAGCCCAAAATCGTCACACCCAGCGCTCAATAAAACGGTGAGAACCCCGAATTTTTGGTCATCTTGATCAATTGGCGGGCTCTCTTCTCACTGATTTGCTCTGGTTATTCGTATTACCTGCTGCAGCGCCGCTTATTACCAAATCGCGCCGCTGTTGACTACATCACAGACGTCATTCTGTACCGTGCCACGCTGACTTGGGAAAGTCGCTAGACCCCTTTCTTCAGGTGATACTTTAGTGCTCACGCCGTGTGATCCGGGCTGAAAGCTTGTTGGGTGACAATGCACCTCGGGGGACACGACCGTCTAGCCCCCAATGCGACATGCCGCATTATCCTCAATTATATATAGCATTTAGGTTATGCCGTAGAATGGTTTTTTTTTCCTTGATTTCAGGCATTGTTGCAAAATGATGTTCAGTATCCTGGCTGTCCTGCCATTGTTGGCTTTGGCGACTGCGAAGTGCAAAGTCCACGACGAAGCATTTACGCCTGATTATGTTCTCGAAGCTACTCTCGACGACATAAAGATCAATTGCGTATCTCGGCCATCGGTTATTTTTAACGGAACGTTTCCCGGACCCACGATTCACCTGCAAGAAGAGAAAACAACGTGGATTCGCGTTTACAATCGCATACAGCAGCAGAATCTCACAGTTGTAAGTCCGCTTACATGTTAGGCACTGCGTTAGCTGACACGACTAGCACTGGCATGGCCTAAGCCAACGAGCCGCTCCATTTTCCGACGGTACACCACTCGTGAGCCAATGGCCTGTCCCAGCAAACCATTTCTTCGATTATGAGATTCGACCGGAGCGCGGAGATGCTGGAACGTATTTTTACCATTCCCACGTTGGCTTCCAGAGCTTGACTGCGCACGGAGTTCTGATTGTCAAAGATGCCGATAAACCGCAATACAAGTACGACGAGGATGTTGCGCTCATCGTCGCGGATAATTACGCCGCAGATGATAAAACCATTGTTTCTGGACTTCTAGCAGATCCTTTCAAGTGGTCGGGAGAACCCCAGGCAATTACAATCAATGGCAATTCCGGGAACCAGAGTTTTGACACAGCATCTGACATAAGCTGCACGCCTCATGTCATCTTTGTCGATCCCGGCAAGACCTATCGCCTTCGAGTCATTGGCGCGACTGCTTTGTCAATGATTAAGCTTGGAATTGATGGTCACGACAAGCTTACCGTCATTGAGGCTGACGGTTCATACACCAAACAAGCCAAGATCGACCATGTTCAAGTTTCTTCCGGTCAGCGCTATAGCTACCTCTTGAAGACCAAATCCGCAAAGGACGTTTGCCATGGTGATGATTCTCAGTTCTGGGTTCGCTACGAAAGTCGTGACCGACCGAAGGAGATCAGTGGTTACGCCATATTGAAGTACCGATGTCCTAAGGCTCCAAAGCTGCCAAGGACACTACCACCCACGTCACCTGTCGTTTTGCCAAACAAGACTTACGACTATCTCGAGTACAAGCTTGAAGGCCTTTCAAAGGTCAAGAACAAGGCATTCCCTCGTCTCAGCGAGGTAACGAGAACGGTGACTATCCAAATTAACCAGGTTCTGACCACTGGACAATATGAGAACGGAACTTTGAACGGAACTGTTGCTTGGGCGTAAGTCACCTATTTGTCATCCCTGTTCTAATACTAACGCTTTGTCAAGTCAAAATGGACTCCCATGGAAAGAAAACGTTCAAGCAGAACAAAATCAAGTCCCGTACCTTATTCAAGTCTATGAAAACGGCCAAACTCCCAACTACACCCTTGCCCTAGAGCACGGCGGCTTTGACCCCAACACAAAGGCTTTCCCCGCCAAGGTCGGCGAAGTCCTAGATATTGTATGGCAGAACAACAACGGCCCTACAGGAGGCTGGGACTTTCACCCAATGCATGTCCACGGCTACCATGTCTATGATTTGGGTTCCGGCAACGGTACCTACAATGCTTCCGAGAACGAAAAGCACTTTGAGAACTTCACGCCCGTCCTTCGTGACTCAACCAATCTGTATCGATACGCAGTCAAGGGCGTTCCTCATCACACCGCGGGCTGGAGAGCGTGGAGAATCAGGGTTACGGAGGAGAACATTGGTGCTTGGATGATGCATTGTCATATTTCGCAGCACCAGGTTATGGGTATGGCGACTGTTTGGGTATTTGGCGATGCACAGGAGATTAGGGGCAAGTTTCCTGCTCTGCCGTATTCGCAGGGATACTTGACCTATGGAGGTAGTGCGTATGGAACTGGTGGAAACCCTCCGGTTGTGAATCATTATTATAGTAGTGATGAATGAAGGGCCAGGTGGGAGGAGGATGGGTTTGATTCTTGTCACTAGTTGACATAGTAGAGCTAGGCTCTACTCTTTAGAACTAAAGAGATGTAATTAGACATCATTATCTCAATTCAATATGGTCATAACTCATCGCTTTACGATGAGCTTCAAAAGATTGCCATTTACATGTGTCATGCTATAATGCGGTTCATCGTTAATGTTATAACAATGGGATGTTAAGATATCTTAACTCGGAAAATGATTTCAAATGTTCAACCAGGCTCAGAATTAGTTCTACATATGTAGAAACTCAGACTTTAACACAATGGCTCATAAAACAATTTGATACCAGCAAAAATTTAAAACAAACCCGCGGTTTGTTTGCAACTTACCCTACAATCTAAAAATAGAACACTGAATCAGCCAATCAAGAGGAAGCAATGACTGTTCCCCTTCAATGCTCAAGCATTCCCGGCTAAATCCAGGTCAGCCCCCAAGCCTCTCCCGCTTCATTAACCAACAGCAGCGGTTTACAACGCTATCGATAAGCTTGTAGCAAAAACCGCCCGTCTAAAAGCTAGAGCATATGTCGGCAATTTCCTTTAACTTCCGGTGCCCTGAGTGTTTGTGTGACCAACAAACATCTAATTATCACAAATTATCTCATGCCGCAGAGTCATTTAGCGTCACGGCCTGTCAAGGCATGCACCGAGTGTAAACAAGCAAAGGTATTAGCTTTTTACGGCAAAAGCTAGAGGTGTAAGCTGATTAGAAAGTTGCGATGCGATTCCAAGGAGAGATTCCCTGATCCGTGCTCCCGGTGCAATGCAAGACATTTGTTCTGCACGGTGGACGCCACTTTCAAGAGGACTCCAGCCAGAAAGTATGTTTCCAATACGTCTGATCCGGAGTCATCACTTATCTAACATGATTTGGTAGGCGCCTGGAGGCGATGAGCAAGGAACTTCAGGAATTACGCAGCCAGACTCATCGTCTTGAAGATCATTTACCCACTGGATCAAGTTCGACAGCTGATAGCACATCACCGTCATCTCAGGATGAAGGTGTTGACGATTTTGAGCTTATGTCGCCTACCGTGAGCTTGAATGGAGTGGTGTTCGACTCCTCAACTGCCACAGAAGCTTTTATCGTGTAAGTACATTTCCTACACGGCCAGCACTTGCTAATTACTCCCTAGATTCGCCGAATATATGCGTCCCCGACTTCCAGTAGTCGCATCCCTGTCAGCCCAGGCGGCCTATGAAAACCAGCCTTTTCTCTTCTGGACAATCGTCACGATTGTTCTCTGTCGCTTACCGGAACCGTACAACATCTCTCTGTTCCAGATGCTTCGGGGGCCTTATGAGAGATTAGTACAAGAGATCATAACTGATGCCCCTCTGCCCCTGTACAAAGTTCAAGCATTAATGCTTCTTTGCAACTGGCCTTTGCCTGCTGAGAAGCAATGGAAAGACCCCAGCTGGCTTTACTGTGGTGTTGCTATACAAGCTGCTCGGTATCTCAGTCTTGACCGCCAGCAGACAATTCCATCTCTCCGCGTCATCGGAGTCACATCAGGGAGCATACGATCCAGGATCAATACTTGGTTATCATGCTTCATTGTAACGACATCGTAAGTCAACTTGCAGAAATGTGATGAATCATATTGACCAACTTTCACAGACTGAGCTTACACCTAGGCCTTCCCTGTCCGATTGAGACGGAGCTTGACTTTGCTGCTATCCATGCATTCCTAAAAAGACAAACAGTACCGCCAGCCTTTGCGGTAGAGGTTCGCATCCAGCTTGTCGTGGCAAAGTTTACATCACTGCTCAATCACGAGCTCGCCGACGGCACAAGCTCCTCCTTTCTACGACTATTCGACACTGAACTTGATGCAATAAAGAACGAAATACTACCAGACGAAGAAGCAAAGAGTATTGTAGAATACGCCATCCTAGACGCCAAGATACATATATACACTCTCGTAATCACAAAATCCCCAGCCAACTCATCGTCCCGACAAATCCTCCTCCGAACAGCGCGAGACATTGCGCTTCGAATTGTGGATATCGGAACTAGGTCCATTCGCACCAATCCCGGAAGCATCACCCTCATTCGGCGCGAAAAATGCCAATCAAAAGATCGCCACCGATGTTTAGCCTTCGCAACAATCTTCCTCCTCAAGTTCTTCATACGTCAAGATACAGATACTCCTGAGGAACGACAAATTGTAGCAAATCATGTTGCTATGACGCAGACTCTCTGTAGAGCCTGCACGACTGAACCCAGGGATGAGTTTAGTCGCACTATGAGTGTTTTTGAAGCACTAGGACGAGAGAGCCCCAAGGGGGAGGAAAAGAGCAAATTGGCCCTCAATCACAGGATGGGTGTCTCTTTGATGTTTGATGCCGTGAATACGGCTGGGAAAATACGGGGTAAGCCTGTTGAGGTAGAAGAGGGTGAGTGGGGTGAAGTTGAAGAAGCGCCGCTACAAGAACCGGTGCTGGCTCATGAGAATATGATGAATCAGGTGGAAGGGAATCCAGAGCTTATGAAGAACTTCTGGAGTGATCCCTATACGAGCTTACTTCAGTTTGATCCGACATCGCTCGAGAGTGACTACCCAAACCCCTGGTAATAAACCTAGACGCTGAAGCCTTCAGGAAGCACAAGGCTCGCAAGACCCATATGCTCCTGCGAGCCATGGATGTCGTTCTCCATGAACCCTCCAGCAGACTTCTTTTTGCCTGATCGGATTCTGGGGATAGTCACCTTGAAGGACATAGCTGGATCGAAGAATCCAATCCAGATAATGTCTTGTTCTAAGATACCAATGGCTTTTGCAACATTTCTGGCAGAGAGAAGATCAGAAGCTTTGATGGCCTGATAAGTTTCTTGGGATGAGAACATGGTATCGATGGTAATCTCGTATGGACCAGCGTTCTTGGATCGGACGATGCGGCATAGGTCGGACAGTGTCTGGGGCTTTTGGATAGGCTGGTTGGGAGGACTCGGGGAGCGATGAGGACTATTTCCCGGTCGAGCAGGAGGTTTCATCTCGACTTTAGGGATTGCGGCGTGTCCGTTAGTGGCATTGGGATTACCTTGGACAATTCTAGAGATCTTGCCCCGCAGCAAAGGTCCCTGAAGTATCGATGCGTCATCACCCAGGGCCAATCCCTCCTCACCAGGTTCTAGATCCATGAGATGATACAGAGAGAACTCAGCACAAGGCCCAAGCTCAATCTCCATAAGACCACCTAGACCAAAGCCAAAGTTGCCGGCGGTCGCTTTCTGACCTGGGTAAGGCCCATGCTGCCAACTGTCAGCGGCATCGAATTCCGTGCTGGGAAACTTACAATCATGCCAACTCGAGCCTTGGAAGCAATGCTATTGGCTAATTGTTGCGTCGGAGCAAGTGCCTCAGCGACGATGAAGAGCTGGCCTGGTCCTGTCGGGGTGAATTGATCCTTGCCGTAGACATGGAAGTCGAGGTTCCACTGGCCTGTCACGTCGGGATGTTGTTGGTCAACGTAGACTTTGACGCGGGCGAGGAGTTTGTCGAGTTGGGGGATAAGGATATCTGAACAGGTTAGATTGGTCTGTGGATTGGAGTGGTGTTCATACGGTCTCTGACACTGCCCATAAACATAGAACGATATCCAATGATACGTGCAGCTTCGAGCTTGAGCTGATACGGCTTGCCATCCTCTTCCGACGAGCGATAAACGCTACCACTCACCCTGACAGACTTGCTATCCGAGAGCTGTTCATACTTTGAGTCCTGAAGATGCAGCGATCCTCCTGGTCCGCGCAGAACATCCGGTCTCGTATTCTCATATAATGTGTGCGCCGCAACAGACAAAGGCGTGCACATCGACTCAGGATCTGTCGGTCTCACATCAAACAAACCATTCTCATAGACAGTCGCAACAGCACCATGGGACTTAGGAAACGAGCATTGTCCTCCACATTCCAAGATTTTACCCATGTGGTAAAACCCCCCTAGTCTGGAGTGGAGTTCTTCAGTGGTGAGGTTCTTTGTCTGGCGAGTGAGTTGATAGACGCAATATGCAACGTATGGAGATGGGTCATACGCTCGTCCGCCGATTATGATGTTGAAGTCGGGATTAGCGTTCATGGCGTCGAAGAAAGGTTCGTAGCCCATTTGAGCGACGACGCGGAGGGACTCATTGATCTCGGATTCGGTAGCAGGAGGGACGCAGGGGCCGCAGCCGATTAGGCGACCTTGCTTGAGGCGTTCAAGGATGGTAGCTTTGTCGATATTAGAAAAGAGCGAGATAGTGTTGAAAACATAGTCCCTGTAAATGTTAGCAGGAAAGGCAATGGCATAGACTGTAGGATTGACCTGTTTTCCTCTTCAGATACAATCTCCTCAATGATCTCCCCCATAATCTTAACATGCTCATCAGTCCCATCACCACCCGCCGACCCAAATATCAACGGCACACGAAACGTATGCACAAGACGAAGTAACTTGCCAAGATCCTTCGCATAAGCTGAACGCGGACACGACATAGAACCCAGAGCCAGTTTCTGCGGTCCACTATCTGTCGATCCCGAATCAAGAATAATAGCTGTTGGTGTACCAGTTGGTACGAGGCGAGAGAGTTCGTAGTGCGTGAGGGCTTCGTCGAAGCCATAGCCCAGCATCCCCACTGGAGTGATGATTTGGCATATCGGCTTGAGTTCCGGGGTCTCGGTGGTGTTGAGTTCCATTTTCGCGACGTCGAGGCTGGTAGACTGATAGGATATGCAGTGATACGTTAGGGATCGGCAAGTGTTGGCGGGAGACTTGGAGGCCAGATAAGATGCAGCAAGCTGTTGATGAGACTTTGAATTCAGTATAGCAGTTCGCGTGATCTATTGATGAAGCTGAGATATCAGATTTGTTATAATATGATTGTTTTTTGATGCTCTTAAATGCAAGCATCGCTTTTAGATATTCACACAAGACCGCCAAGCTTCCGTTCCTTTTAGTGAAGCGGACTTCGCTCGATCGTGCGGATTTCGCAAAACCCCACATAGTGGATGTATGTCAAATTGATCATCGAGAGTCCGACGGGGATAAGGTCCTACGGATATTATGTACCATGAGTTCACTAATAACAGCGGCAATTGATAGCGATGCCAGTGGCTAGTTACCAGTTTATGCATGATTGCCATGTTTAAAGATGGTGTTATACGGAGTAATGCATGTTGATCAATCCTCTTCTTACGTGGCAATGGTCCCTTAACGGCACAGCAAGTAAAAGAGGCCATCGTGACTTGAAATCTGCATCAATTTTATCATGACCAAATATCACCTTCCTAAACACTCAGTCTCGCATCTTCAGAATTAATACCTCACCTTTGATAATATCCTTGCCCAGCCTCGTTCTCGGGAGATTCTCCGTCCCAAGCCTCACAAGTCCGAGGTCCGTAGGGATGTTTTCGCTCTGGTGCTGACTGCGCCCTGTAAGCCCTTGTTTCACTCTTATTTTAGCACCCACCCCATTGGCCAAGATACAGAATTAGAGTACCATCGCCCACTGAAGGATTTATCTTGGGAGACAATTGCTACTCCACGATTTGACGTCCGTAGGGCAGAAAATGGCTTTGATCAACATGAGTCCGAGGGCCTCTCACCAAAAACGCGACCGGTCCCTTTCTTTATAGATGCTGATTTTCCACCTCTTTCACAATTCGCATCATTCACAATCTTACACACTCGCTAAAAGAGATTAGACTCAATTTTGTCATTCTTCGCCAAGAAATCATGAGTTATACCGACCGCCGGAAGAGTGATCCCCAAGACGGTAGTATTGCGCCGAGCTACCACGAACTCGAAATGACACAAGCATGGCAGACGGTCCCGCAACAGGATGAAGACATTACATCTTATGATCCGTACATATCCCAGGTCAGACGCCAAGACTCGGCTTCGAAACAAGATCCCCCGCCTCAACAACAAGAAGACGAGGAATCTCAAATGCCACTACGCCAAGCACTGAAGAAGTACCCCAAAATCGCAGGGTACTGTCTCGCCATGACAGTCCCTGTCATCGGCTGGGGCTACGATCTCGTTATTGTCGGCGCTGTCGCCAGTGTTGATACCTTTAAGAATGACTACGGAGCCAAAATCGACGGTGAGATGGACATCCCTGGTAATTGGCTCTCGCTCTGGCTGGGTCTTCCACCTGCCGGTGCCGCTCTTGGTGGATTGTTGGGCGGTTGGCTACAGAATCGCCTCGGACGAAAACTCACCCTGTTGTTTGGAACCATCTTCTCTGTCATTGCCATCGCCTGTATTTTCTTTTCGCACATGCTCGAACCACTTGATACAAAACGAATGATGTTCACTGCCGGTTTGACGGTTCAGGGCTTTTCGGTCGGTGTCATCAAGACGACTTGCGTTACATGGGTGTCTGAAAATACACCGACGGCTCTACGTGGATCAGCTATGGCTTTGTTTCCGGTCTTCACACTGCTTGGTCAACTCATCGGCTTGGTTGTCATCAAGTTTATCAATGATATTAAAGGTAATAGTGGCTATCTGGGTGCTTTTGGATCACAATGGATTCTTTCCCTTGGTCCCCTTATTCTTTCTATCGTCATGCCTGAAAGTCCCGCTCATTTGATCAGAACTGGTCAAGAGCAAAGGGCTATCAAATCTGCAACCCGTCTCTTCGCGCCCAGGGTCAGCCCATATGGTGCACTTGAGCGAATCAGAGCTACAATCGAAGAAGAAAAGGCAAACACAGCATCAGTGAACTACTGGTCCTGTTTCAAGGGCACAAACCTTCGGAGAACTCTCATTGTTATTTTGGCTTCTATCCTACCTCCCATCTTTGGTCTGGAACTTCTCTCTAACGCAAGCATCTTCTTGACATCTTTGGGCATGAAGTCAGGCTATGCCATCATGTTCACGCTTGCCGGTGTCATAGCTGGAATGCTTGCAAACGGACTAGGCTTCTGGCTGCTTTCTCGCGTCGGGCGTCGTACTTTGACCTTATTCTCCCTGACATCTTCGACCGTCATCTGGGGCGCTATGGGCGTGACTGGTTTCTGGAAAAGCGAGACTCTCACTTGGGCTACTGGTGGATTTATGACAGCTGTCATCGTGGTTTGCGGTCTGGGTGCTTGGCCTGCTGGCTATGCCATCTTGGGAGAAACCAGCTCGCTACAGCTTCGATCTCTTACGCAGGGTCTTGCAGGTATAGCCGAGAAAGGCTTCTCCATCATGCTGGCAGTGCTTTTGCCAATGCTGTTCAGCCGGGATAAGGCAGCTCTTGGTGGAAAGACTGGATTCTTGTTCTGTGGACTTTGTCTGATCGGCACTGTTTTGACTTGGTTCTTTATCCCAGAGATGAAGGGCCGAAGCGCGATTGAGATTGATCACATGTTTGAGATGAGGTTACCCGCGAGAAAGTTTAAGAGTTTCAAGATGGAGGCTCATGAGGTTCAAGAAGCCTCTCCTCTTGCATCTCACACTAGCCTGTAGAGTGTTTGGATGATCCTGGATGATTCAGGTTTCTGAAGTATCGAGATATGAACGGAGTTCTTTTGTTGGTTATTATTCATAGACTTATTTCTGAAGTTCAAAATCCATTTATTGCGAGTATCATTTTGTAGCTAGAATCTTCCAAGTGTCGCTATCCATGCCCCCAGTCTACGGCTTCAAGTCCAAACACCAAACCTTACCATTCGCAGTATAAGGCATATGTGTAAGACCCAAACCTGCATTTTTGTGTCTTCCCAAAGTTCTCCTCCTCATAGCACCTGATCCCACTGACCCCATCACAGACAAGCTTTCCAACTCTCTGCGAGCCGCCTTCATAAAAGCATATATGTCCATACAGCTTCTCCATAGTGTCTCCAGTCTTGAGAGAAGTCGGAAACTTGTCTTCAGCCTTGGTTTTCAGAACTGGAGTTCCACGCGTGTCTCCTCCTTTTCCTGTCTTGAAGCAGGAAGGCGACCAGTCTTTGTCTATGGGCTTTTCTGCAATGACCCATACGTCGACGAGGTACCGGGCAATGGTGATTCGGTGCTTCTTCTTGGAAGTATCAGGGTCGCCGCAACCATTGAGCCATGCGCCGATGGCGCCTGTCTTGGGATCGACTGCGACGTAATCGTAGCGACCAGTAGCTTGAAGTTTTGCGTATCGCACATTTGCACCGGATGTTCCGACACCGCCAGCGATTTCTCCCGCTTCTCGCCAGGTTGGTTTCTTGGGATAGTCATTGTACCAAACCTTAACACTGCCATCCAGCCGCGACGTCCAGACGTAGTCTGCCTTTCCATCGCCGTTCATGTCAATAAACTCAATCTCTTCTGGCGACTGGTTGATACCTGAAGCATCAGCGTCTGGCATTGGGGCATACTTGTCACCATCATTGTCAGGCCCGTAGATGTTGCGGTAAATAGTCGTGCCGCCGTTATCTTTGAGAAAGATGTAGTCATCACGCTACAAAACCTGTTAGCAGTGATCTCTGTACTCATTGAGCCATTGGTCTTACCCCATCACCGTCGATGTCGGCAATGCGCACGCGCTTTCCGGGCCCGAGACCGGATGCGATTGTGCCTATGGGTCGGAATTTCCAGTCGGAGTCTTCTCCGAGGTTGAGATAAGCTTTGAGCAAACCAGTTTTGGGATTCAGGTCCAGGTAGTCATCCAGGCCGTCACTGCTACTGATCAGCCAAGTCTCGCGCTGACTTGCAGACTGGAACCACTTACCCATTGATGTCACCGAAGACGACTTGGTTAGCAGGAGCGGCGCCAGAAGCGATCGGCTTGCCGCCATTAATCGGCTTCCATGCCCATCCTAGAGAATCTCCATCGTCGACACCAGCATTAAGACTGAACTGTCAGTGAGATAGCCACGAAGAATTGTCACGGGATGATGACTCACTAAACTGTGGGGGCTCCTGTCTTGGGATCAAGCCAGACATAATCGTCAACGCCATCACCGTCCATGTCAGCAAATCGAAGGCCATCGATCGTCATGGAGTCATCAGCAGTACCTCGATTGTACCATACTGAGAGCGCACCGTGTTCACCGACGTAAACATAGTCGTCCTTCCCATCGCCATCCATGTCTGCCAGTCGAATAGTGCTCGGCTTCTTCTTGATACCATCCGCAATGGTTTTGGCAGCTCCTTGGTTAATGAAGAGAGGAACTCCCTCCTTGTTGGTAGGCTGGTTGAGGAAGCCTGTGAGGCCACCGTCGTCATCCCAGATCAAGTAGTCTAAGACTTGTCAGTAGGAGCCATGTTACTAACAGCAATGACTTACCATCGCGTCCATCACCGTTCACCTGCAAAAGGATTCGTCGTTAGCATTGCAAAATGGCGTTCCAGTCCCTTGCCACTCACATCAGCAAACACCAACTTTGAGATATCGCTAACAGCACCTGTAGCGATACCTCCCATGGCATGAAATAGCACATCTCGTCCTCCGACAGACCCTGTGTTCATATGATGTTTCAATGAACCACCTTCGCCGATGTACACATAGTCAGCTCGTCCATCACCGTTGATGTCGGGAAATCGCAACGTCTCGAGGTTTGCATGCGGCACGCCCGAAGCGATCTCACCACCAGGAACAAATTTCCAGCCATTGGCCCAGCTATCGTCCGGTCCATAGTTCCACCAGACGCGAACCGAGCCGTTGTCTGGGTCCACAACGAGGTAGTCATCCATCTACGAATGTTAGCATGACGGCTGCCGATCAGACAAATCACTCACCCCATCCCCGTTCATATCCTATTGCTGAGTTAGTCTTAGCCACCAGAGAGATCATATAAGAACCTACCGCCAGATAAATAGTCTTTGCAGGACCAACTCCACTGCCAATGATGCCATTATTGTTACCAGCCTTGGACCACGGCTTAGGAAGATTGTTCAGCCAGCAAGTAATCTCTCCTGTCTTGGGATGAATCCAGACGTAGTCTGAGATACTCATTAGTCGTGGTCTTAACCGTGAACAATATCGTGAAGGCACTTACCCGCCTTACCATCGCCATTCATGTCATGTAATCTGACGTAGCGATTATCCAAGCCAAGTCCTTCCGCAACTTGACCCTCGGATACCCAGTTCTTGTGATACTTCCAGTCGCCATTCTTACCAACACCACCCTGTGCAATCTTGCCAGTGCCTTTATACCACGGATTACCATTGCACGTAGTATACTTGTCCTTTCCTCCAGTTGCATATTTCGCTGCATCGGCCACTGTCTTCTTTGACGTGACCTGAACAGGGCTCTTGCCCCAGTCCGGAGCAGGGATGTTTTTGTCAATACCACCATTGGTACCATCTCCGCTGCTTGGATCAGGTCCAACAGGCTTTTTAATCCAGCTGCTAGGGATCTGGTGGATGAAGCTGTACCAATAGTCGCCCATGATCTTGTATCCATCGTTGGTAGGGTGAATGCAGTCCTGCAAATCACTGGTTTTGAATGTTGTGAAGTCGACAGCCAACACATGTTTGCCGTCGTCATGGCGTGACTTTACAACACCTGGAACAAGCTTCTGGAACTCTTTGGTAGCAGGTGACTGTCTCTCGTCACAAGTGTCGATGATCATCGCGACCAAGATAGTGGCATCAGGGCAAGCTTTGGTCATCTTGTCAATAAGCTTACCAAGTCGTTCAGCAGCGCCCTTTGGGTCATTGCCCTCCTTCGAGATGCCATGATTGGGGTTCATATCATTGGTGCCGGCGGCGAGTAGAATGATGTTGGGGCGCTGCTTGAGTGATGGATCGACATGATCAGAGATGTACTGAATGGTCTTTCCAGACCAAGCCGCCTGATCTGGAGTTAGCTTCTGGCAAGATCCATGACCTGATGCACTTACATAGTTCCCATCAGACATTGTACCTGAGGACTCCGTCCCAGCAAATACGACCTTATCTTCTGGTCCACATCAGCAATATGTTCCAACTTCTTTGGCCTCTAGTCTTGCTTACCAGAAAGATCCTTCTTCAACTGTCCGCGGTAGCCATTACCGTCACCCCCCTTCCTGTCGCTAAGGTAGCCGACTGTGATGGAGTCACCAACTGGGAGGATTCGCAGCTCGGTACCCTTCTTCACTGGTTCTCCAGCTTTGATCTCCTTGTATTTCAGAACAATCTTGCCAGAAGGATTGATCGGGCACTGGGCGACTGATGTATCAAGTAAAGGTTCTGGAGTCATCTTATTCTCCTCCATTCTACGGTTGGAGACATGAAAGAGAACAAGGTTAGCGATGAGCTCATGTAGTAGTATTTGGGGATGGAAGACACGTCCATAGCTGTAATATCGATGTCAACACAGTCTCTAGGATGAGTACGAGGCTTGCTTACCCATCAGGCAGAAGATTAGGCACGTCCTCAGTAGCGCCATCTTCTTGTGCTGCAGCTTGAAGATCCTGTATCTCAGATGTCTCTTCAATCTTGTGCTCTTGTCTAAATGTCACATCTGGTGCGAAAAACTCAGCTGCCCGAGCCATTGTGTTCATATCGCCCGAAAAGGAGCCATTCTTGTGCTCGACAGTACTTCGCTTCCACGGCTTAGTTCCCCATGGGTCAAAAGTATCGAGTTCATAAAACATGAGCTCAGGCCTATGATAATTAGCCTAGCATGAAACTTCAGTTGGTAGACCCAACCTCGTGTTACTATCAACCACCGATTCATCGACACCGTCCTCGCAATATCGGCCCTTGAAGTGGCCAACGTACTCGTCGTAGTTGACAAATGTCACCTTGTCGCCAGCTCTCTTCACAGCGTCTTCCTATAAGATCCATTAGCTTACGATGCCATGCAAAAACTGGGAATACTCACGATCTTGTCGTTCATCATATCTACGAGCCTGTTCATCTCTCTTCGACGCAGCTCTTCAAGACGGGCAGCAGGTTGCCAGATGTTGTACGATTTCTGAATTAATGTCAACCAAGCTCGTAGTTTTGTTCGGTTTACTCACGAACAACCATGTGGACCATGAAACTTTGTCGCAAGCAGACCCATAGTCAGTGCTCCAGAACTTAGCGTATCTATAATTGAGATCAGAAACAGAAGAGCAACACTCATAGAATCTCATCTTACCCTGTGTAGTATATCATGCCGCTGCGTAAGGCACAACGGTCAGTCATGCTCCTGTCAATTAATCGGAAAGGGTCTTACTCTGATGACAATTTCTTCTTGGTAGCCTCGATCATTGCGTCAATCCTTTGAGAGAATTCGTCGCTATTGATAATATTCTTCGAGTATTGAAGCTGGCCAAGACAACCACGAGATGCAGCATCCCAGTCCCACCCTTTGGCCCAGGGTTCACCTTTCATCTCTGCGATCTTACCTACAGTGGAGTGCTGGTCTCTCAATGCAAACCACTGGTAGACGCACTGATTCAAAATGTTAACAAGTTCAGCATCGTTGCCACCTGAGAGATTGTCAATGAGGAAAGACTGAAGCTATCTTGTGATGCTCACCAGCTGACAAAAGAATAACTTGCTGGTCGGAGTCTATCGAAGGAAGTTGATCCTCGATCACGTTCTTGATAACTGCACCGGAGCACGACTTGAACTGGAAGTTTCTTTTTGATGCATCCCCCAACCTCTCATCTTGATTGATGAGATATGGATAAGAATGGTCGTACCTTCGACAGTTCTCGTCTGATGATCTTGTTAAATGACTCTTATTGCTACAAAAGAACGTTGAACTTACCGCCTTCCCCGTGTAAGCCATCTCCAGCTCCGATTCCAGCCGAGTACGAATCCCCCACAGCTGCAAGCTTCTTAATGAAAGATAAATCATCTGGGTTGAAGAAATCGGCTGTGTCTCTACCAAAGATGCTGTCTATAGACATAGCCCCAAGCCCAACAAAGGAAGGGCGAGCTAGTACCGAGCCAGAAGTGGCCAAAAATGCCAAAACATGGTGTAAAATCTGCATGTTGGAATACTTCACAACTAAGCAGGACTCATTACTCTCTGGTTTGTAAAAGACATAAACTTGGCGATGTACATATGTCTTCAACACGAATCCCTGCCGAGAAACCAGCAATCAGCCTTGCAGGGTTGTCTGTTTCCTCATCGCCCCCAACTGCGGTTTCAAAATCTGCGCTTCGCTTGGACCTTGAATATGGCCCCCTCAGTCCTGCGTGATTTAGTTATCACCTCATGATCCAGTCCGGCCGAGAGGCTCAGCTCGAAGCCGGTGACATGTAAATGAATTTGACAGGGCTGAACCAACACACGAGGGATAAAATTGTTCGGACATTTCCTGGCTCGAAAGGATCATCGTGCACGACCCTATTATTTACAGAAAAATCCACTCTCAAAATGGGTATGTCGAGCCAACAGCTGTGTTTCATCACCTCGTTAGCGTCATGTCGTTGGTTCTAGTTATAGCAAGAGGCTCGCATTGCCCCCACAGACATTGCATGGTATGCTACTTGAGCTTTGATTGGTCACAGAAACCAACCAGCTTTCAATGCATTTATCACAGCGCGTATTTTACCGGTGACCGAGCTGTTGGATGGGGCTGTATTCTGACTTCGGCGAGTAATGAGATGCAACTATTTTCGGCGTTCTATCTTCAGCAGTCATTCGAAGGAATTGGACCATGTACCTTTAATTTCGTGTGGTCTTGTGGTGTGATGATCCTCGTATCTGCCTTGCCAGTCAACCGTCGTCTGCAAGACGCAGAGTCCGGACATGGCGGTGCTGTGTTGTCTGTTGATCTTTGGGAAATTTCAGGCCGAGCGGATCTAGCTCGTGTCTAGCCTACCCTTTTCGAATCCTCATCATTTATTGTATTTAGTTCCCCTAGTGCTTTGTTGCTGAAATCCGTAGACCACTCTGACCGCAGGTCGATATTCTGACATTATGGCTCCGCAATTGGCCACTTTTTATACCTCTTTTTTATTTCTGCTTCTCTTTTTCAGCCAGTTTCTTGAAGCCATCGACCTCAGCTCTAGACGCCCGGCTCAAGGACAACTGCAAGTTAGACTCGACTATGCTCTTGCCATTCAACCACTCCAAGGTCAATCAGAAGAGACAAGGAAAGAGTCTCAGCGTAGGTATCTCTGGTCCTCATATATCGTCTTCAACGAGCCAGTGTCGTCGATCACAAAAGGTCAGCTCCGAATGATAGCCGAAGAAGGATACAAAGAAATGGAAGAGGATTTCCAGCAATACAAGCCTCGCAATAAAGTTAGGGGCAGCAATAAGCCCGTATATCTCCCAGGAGTCATGACGATCGTGGCTTTCGACAACAAAATCATCTTGTCTTCTTCCCAGAAAGGCTTGGACGGCTTTTTGGACGATTGGCCGGAAAGTCCAGTCAAACTAGCTCTTGATCGTTGTAGCTCTGTTTGGCGAGAACGGGTTGCCAACGATCCAAGCAGGGATGCGGACCCAGACGCCACACACAAGAACAAGGCCAAGTGCGGCGAGGTCAATTCATTTCATCAGTACTATATGACCCATAGCACTCCAATTTCTGAGCTTCGTCCTAAAGCTCGTGTTACAACTGTTGCCAAGGCATTTCGAGGACCTGGATATCCTATTTTGGCTCCTTGTGGCACCGCTAGGAACGGAGAGGACGAGAAAGTGAGTGCAGCCTGAGACACGTTTTCCTGTGTCGATTTACTCACAATCTGATAGACCTTTTGGGGCTGTAACCTGCTGGTACGTGACCAGGACGTGGATTACATTGGAAAGACACAGGATGCAGAAGAGTTTGAGCTTGATAAGATTGCGGGAGGTGTGCAGCGGATAGGCCAGATCCAGATGTGTACAAGAAACCATATTATCTGGGACGGAGAGTAATTGCTAGTTCCACTGTGGTTCAAGTCTCAAGTATAGCCTACTTGCTTCTTCAACAAGGGCTTCAATATGAGATATCAGAGCCTTGTCTTTTGGTCGCGATATCCTACACTTATTGTGTGTCACAGTGAAGCCTTAAGATTAGTATTCCACGTTATCATATCTGTCATAGCTCAATGATAAACCGAATCGAGCCTCGAGAACTCTCATCTTCTCCTCACATGCCTCAGGCATACCATCAGCATACATAGAGCCCGGTAAGCAAACACTCTTCAACGTCTTTACATGTGATAAAGCACCGCTTTCGAGTTCCTTCTCAAAAGCCTCAACCATAAGTTCATCGCTGCAATCTTCGGGGTCATCATCTCCGGATAACATTAATTCCCCCCCTAGAGCCAAATGCTCAAGATTCGGGGGTATCGCAGCTCCAAGGTGTCCAGGACTACTAAAGCCGTATCTTCCAATGAGGAAGGACCAAGGGACGCGCAGAGTCTTCAGTTTATCCATATCACAGAGCTTGATCAGTGATCCCCTAAAGATCACATCAGGCGGTTCGTAAAGCCCTTGTGAGAATGATGGAAACGTCTCTGCAGTGATCGCAAGCTCCTCAAGTGAATCCTTGACCTGCAGGAGAGCCTCTGCCATTGTATCTAGCATTACGACCTCTTTACTGACCTCATAGTCGATGTCAGGACGGTACAGCCAATTATACTGGAACTTGTTCAAATTTGCCGTTGTAGATAAGATGGGTGCTAAACGACTTTCTCGTAGCCGAAAGACCTCGAGAGACTTTAAGGATGTTGGGCTAGGAGGTGAGGAGGAAGGCCAGAAGAAATTTGTAGGATTGTCAATCGATACTGATAGCGTCTCGATGTTCGGCAAGTAGAACAACGCCAGAGCATCAGCTGTATTTCTCGGGTCGAGGATACGTTCCTCATCAGTCATCAGTGTAAGTGAAACATGCTTTAGCGAAAGAAAAGATGGTAAATCTGTCTGCTCCTTGTGCTGAGGTCTGTCACAGAGAGCGGCCCGAAGCATAGCTCCTAGGTATTCCGTGTCGTGGGTCCAGCCTGGGTATAGACAAAGACGTTCCAGATTTGGCAGAAGAGAAATCAGGACAGCGACTGTAGCTTCGGGAGACCCCGATTGAACTTTGTTCTTCCAATCATCTGCAACGAGCTGCGAAACCCCTGTTCTTTTGATGGCTGCATAGAGTTGGCTGGCAGGAAGTGCAGGGATAACAGTTGGTGGATTTCGTCTTTTTGTGATGAAGCCATAGCCTTCAAAGTCGGCATTGCGTACAAGAGGACGTAGATTCGGTTTTGCGAGTAGTGTTCGAAGTAAATGAAGCATTTTGGTGATGGGTGGGTAGGATTTCCTTATCCACATAAATCTGACCAAAGAGTAGACCAAAGGCTCCGCAATCCTATGCAAGGCTCGACAAGACATGGAGAGATTGGCGAGGTCGGAATGAGGAAGTTCAGCGATGCTGAGCTGCACCTCTTGGGGGCAGTCAAGAAGCGAGAGCGGTGCCATGTCAAATTTGCAGTGGCTTCTGGGGCATTGTGCGATGGTGGATGCAGGAGAGGGATTTAGCAGGCGCAGCAAGTCAGCGCTTTTATGTTGGTTCACCATGAAACAGCTCACGAAGGCTTAGCCCACATTTATAGTGATCGGCAACGTCATGCTAGCGGGGTCGAGTAGCTAAGCCCCTGCAGGGTCCTTCATGATCCTACCCTGAATCAATTTACGTGCCCAGGAAAAGCTTGCTCACGTCGACGCAAAGTGGACAGAATCATGTCAAATTGGCTTAGCAGATGAATGTGTGTGCGACTGCACTACACCCAAAGGAGGCAATTGATATTACTTAGAAAGACCTTCTTTTAGACAAGCCTTTAGGTCCGCATCAACACGCCCGAAATACTCTGCAACTGTATTAGTGAAATGGCCAATTGAACCTTATCTCCATTGATAGAAACTTACCAACAACCTGATCTTTCATTTTATCCGGAACGTCCTGCAATGTCGGAAGAATGTTATGCAAGAACTGTTCTTTTCCCTTCGGCTCCTTGCAAATGATCTTCCAAAGCGCTCTAGGCTGCTCAAAGTCCTTGTCGGTGATGGATGTTGCGAAAGCGGTGACATGGCCAGACCAATCCTCATGAGTAGGCACTTGAACTCGTTTACTCATCCTGACCGGACGGAGCTCAGAGCCTACGTAGTCGGGATCACCGCCGTAGTTACCGTTGATTGTGCCAGGGCCGTCGCGGACGTATGGGGCGTAGACTTTGTTAATGGGTTTGTTGCAAGGGAGTTGGAAGTAATTAGGACCAACACTGGAGACTGTTAGGTATGATAGGAATAATGGCTGTGGACTTACCGGTATCGATGGGCATCTGGGTAGCTAAACATTCTTGCTTGCAGCACTGCGGTATAGTCAGTATATGATCGGCGATGGTGTAGGAAGCTACGTACCAGGATCTGCCGAGGGTCCGATACCAGGAACCATGTTTGATGGTGAGAAACACGCTTGCTCCAAGTCTTGGAAGTAATTATTAAGCTTTACTAACCGTCAGTTCTCGAATACTTCGAACTGGAAGAGAACTCACATTCTTGTTCAGAGTCATCCTACCGACAAGTCGCAGAGGGTACTTCTCAAATGGCCAAGTATATGTGTCATCAAAAATATCAATAGGGGCGTCTTTGACTTCACCAGGCTGCATCACCTGGATATAGACACCCCAAGAAGGGAAGTCACCCTTTTCAATCGCTTTGAAGAGGTCTTTGACGTGATAATCTGGCTCTGAGCCTGCTAGTCGCTGAGCAGTGTCTGCATCCATTGTCTTGATACCGTCGTCTGGTCTGAAGTGCCATTTGACGTATACATAGCTACCATCCTGCCCTGCGTTAGCCTAACCTCTTGGGATGAAATGGCCTCAAAGCTTACAGCCTTGTTGAGCGTATAAGTGTGAACACTAAAGCCATTGATGTTTCTCAACGAAGCAGGGATGCCGCGCTGTCCGAATAAGTGCATCAAGGCATGAATCCCCTCAGGATTATTCAAGTGAAAATCCCAGAACATGGTATTGTCAGGAACATTGGTCTGAGGATGTCGCTTGTGACTACGATTCATGGAAGGAAACTTGATCGGATCTCGGATGAAGAACACAGGAAGGTCGTTGAAGACAAAATCCTGGATTCCTTCTTCAGTGTAGAATTTTGTTGCCCAGCCCCGAACATCACGGACAGTGTCGCTGGAGCCTTTCTCTCCACCAACAGTTGAGATTCGTGTGAGCAATTTGGTCTTTTTGCCGACGCCAGTGAGGAAGTCTGCGTCGGTCAGGTGGGAAATATCTTCGAGGACTTCGAATTCGCCAAAAGCTCCAGCAGCCTTGGCGTGTACGCTCCTGGCTTCAAGTGAGCTTATGCGTCGGGACTGTTAGGATGATAAGTACCGCTCTGGAATACGCTCGCGTGCGAAATGGGCGAGAACTTCGATGGTTTGAGTGTCGCTCAGGACAATCAGGCCGCCGTTGCTTTTTCCATATCGGACTTGTTGGACTGAGCCGGGGTTTTCGCTTGGTTGCCCTGAATTACAATGTTAGAGGGATAGTTGTATGAATGAAATGCATTTACCATTGGCAAGAGTTGAAATGGGATTTTCCTGAGGCTGATACTGTAAGTTTCTACAGAGACACTATAAGGCAAGCTGACACCTACCATAGCTAACGTGATAATATCTTGTCGCTCCGATTGATCGTACTACCAAGCAAATACCATCTGTTAGACGCAGCACAGCTCGTCTTATCCCCCTCAACCTCCATCCTACTGAACCACTCTTTCTCTTACACGGAAAGCTCGGATCTTGATATTGGGTTAGCCCCGCACTCGTATAGCAGCCACTTTGTCATGATGACCTCTCATGCATCCCGTCTCTGTCAGCTCTTGATAACGACCCCACTTCTACGGCGTAATCACCAACCAGTCACGACAACACTATTACACAGCCAAAGCGATGAAATAAAGGTTCAGACAACGATGTCAATTAAAATAAATATCCGAGCAAGTTTGGGGTAATCTTGGGAAGATTTGGACTAGTTATTTTAGCCCAGTGAGGCAAGGCAGGGCCTTTTTTTGGTCCCAAAGCGCAGATCAGGGCGTCAGAACTCAATTACACCTCTCGGCAAAACTTCTTCAACAGTTAGTTCGGCCGTATGCTCTAAACTAAATTGCTGAGATGCATAAAGGATGAGACCGAGGCTTATCGAACCAATAATGTTGTATCGTGGCTGCATTTGGGTAGACCATGGCTCTAACTTAATATGAAATGCTGCCTTCTCATTGGTCTGGTAGTCTTACTCGATCAAGATCGATTTGAGATGATCGCAGGGTTGCAACCTTGGTCTTGCGCCCGCTCGTCACTCAGGAGCATGGATGTCTGCTACGGTATAAGGCACGGTCAGCCCAGAGCGTCGCCAACTCCCCCTCTTTTCCTCGAGTACACCAAAAACTCAGTGTTACTTGTTAACCATGAAGACTACCAATCGTCCTGATGAATGGAAGATCGAGCAAGGTCTCTCCGGAGCGGTCCTCCCCGTTCTTGACCAAACTGGAGAAAAGACCATAGCTCTAGATCCCCAAGTCTTTGGAGAACTTACCAAGGATGAAGAAGCTATCAAGGCTGTCGGTGATCGCGAGAAGCTTTTCACGCGTGAACGCAAGGGTTGGGTTGGGTAAGACACCTCCCGAGCATGTCATATCAAGCTGACTGTTGAAGCTTCGTCGAGTGGGAGAATTACCCAGACAAGAAAGCTGCTGCGCACAAGATCTTGACGTCGCAGACATTCCCGCCCAACCCTGAATTTCAACTTGGTCCTATTCCGGGAACAAACCCTGTTCTTCCCGGTACGCACTGGAAGATGTGGCATCATGCCATCGGCGGCGAACTCACCAGCGTGCCTGAAGATTCGTGGGCTACTGTTCTCAAAGAGAAACATCCTGACATGCTGCACCTTCTTCAATTTCCTTACAACGGTGAACCACCCAAGCGTTTGGTCACCAATAAAGAGTTCACTCCCAACTCTCTCCACTTTGTGCGAAACCACGGTGGGATTCCAATCATCAACAAAGAAGACTTCAGTTTCCTCATGGATGGCCTTGTCAAAAACCCCCAGTCCTTCACATTGGATGACCTTATGGACGAGTCAAGGTTCCCCCGCATGTCAAAGAACGTCACAATCCAGTGCTCTGGAACTCGTCGTATTGAGCAGATTCTCAAGTACCCTGGCCAGGGCGATGAAGTTCCCCAGGCTCCTTGGGCTGAAGGCGCAATCGGCACTGCAAACTATGTCGGTATCAGTCTCAAGAAAGTCATCAAGGCTTGTGGTGGCTTGATTGATGGTGCTAAGCACTTGGAATTCTATGGCGCTGATACCTACTTCAAGGATGATAAGACGATGAACTACCTCGTCAGTGTCCCTTGGTCCAAGGTCAAAGCTAACGAGGTCATGCTAGCTTGGGAGATGAACGGTGAAGTCCTTCCCAAGATCCATGGATATCCTCTTCGAATCGTGGTATTTGGCTACATCGGCGCTCGAAGCGTCAAGTGGCTGTACCGCATCAAGGCTATCAAGGAGCCATCCAGAGCACCTGTTCAAAGCCAAGAATATCTCTACTTCCCTCAACAGGTTGGTAAACACAACTTCAAACTCACAGATGGTATCCAAATCCAAGAGATGCCTGTCAGCTCCGCTATCATGTCACCCTGGACGAAGCAAGTCGTCATCCACAACGGTAAGATCCACTGCAAGGGCTGGGCTTACTCAGGTGGCGGTCGATGGCCTGAACGCGTTGAACTTTCCAACGATGGTGGCTTCAACTGGTACACCGTTCCACTTGAGAATCTCTCCAAGAAACGTAAGTGGACATGGCGTACCTGGGAATTTGACCTCCCATGCGATGTCGAAGGCTGGGTGGAGATAGTCTGTCGCTGCTGGGACAACTCTCTCAATACTCAGCCACCTGATGTCCGAACGGCGTGGAACTGGGGACTTCACGTTACTAGTTCCTGTCATAGAATCTCAGTGTATAGCGTCAACAAGACCAAGGAGAGGACTAAGGCTCGTCTTGATGAGTTTGAGAAGAAGGGCATTCCATTTGCTCCAATCACTGTTCCTTTGGCGTTCCCCTCTCAGACTTGGGATGACTATGATAAGTTTTGGAAGGAGCATGATCCTCGCGATGCGTACGATGAGTAGAAATAGGAAGCATTTAATGTTGGGCGAAGAACGAAATAAGATTAACCAAGATTGTCATGAACTGGAAGTAGATAACTGATTTCAATATTCGTTTAAACAATTCAGTCAGAATCAGTTCTCTTCTAGCAGCCATCTAGTTTCCCTTCTTCCTCACAAGCAAAAGCACGCCAGTCATGTCCCCCGTAAGCATCTCCTTCCCCTTCTCCACGCCAGCATCATTAAGAATCTTCTCAATTCTTCGTCTGATCCGACGAACAACGTCATCTTCCGTTCCCACAGCTTCAGGGTGAGCTTCTCTCCATCTAGTAACCGGACTAGCTGTTCCAAGCGCCATTTCCAACATGTCCAAGTTAGCCGGCGGCGAATGCTCAAATAGCTGCGTCTCAGAATCTGGCCCTGTACACCATTCTTTGCGCACGAAAGAACTCTGCTCAAAGGCGGGGACAGGAGAATCAAGAGTCCAGGGGAGTGGAAGGTCTCGGTATAGATCACGGACCATCAAATTTCCTGGCAGCATGTAATCTCGGACCGAGACGTTATAATCATCGAGGGCTGCTTGAATAGCTTCAGAGCCAGGCATGGATGGATCAACTCGGATATCTGCGGCTGTCCACAACGCAACTGTGCCTCCAGGCTTGAGGGCCTTGGCGGCTTGCTCCCAAAAGCGCGGCATGTCAAACCAGTGAGCGCACGTGGCCCCTGTTATAACATCAACAGTACCCTCAGCAATTGGTTCCGAAAGTTCGGATCCGAGAGATTCAGCTGAAGAAACCTCGAACTTGACATTATCGGCCGTGGGAATAGATCGCGCGGTGCTGATCATTCCCTCTGAAGGGTCTAGCCCATACGCTTTCTTGAAGTGAGGGGCAAGACTGCGAGTTGCCGTTCCTGGTCCACAGCCAACATCAATAAGGGTATCAAACTGGCCAGACCCCTCTTTGTGAAAGTTGAGAACTGTCTCATACAACTTTGGGTTATAGTTCCGGCGGTATTGAGCATAATTAGCACCCTGCGCGGCGCTATACGCTCGAAAGGTTGGGTCTGATGGCTGGCTCATTGTGCTAATGATGATAAAGGTCTCAGGATAGTTGTGAAGGGAAATATCAAAGACTCTTATATGATTGCCAAAAAGTCCTATGTAGAACACTTATAACGGCGGTGAGTCACGCAGGCCATACGGTCGCATAGATAAATTGATGCCGTATCCGATTATCCGACCGAGCCGGTATTTTCATCCTCCGTGCTTACGCGTGCTGGGTTGGCACCCAATTACATATCGCAGATTGGAAAGTCAGCCTGATCTAACCTACAACGTTAAACGAGCGTGACATAGGTAGTCTAGCCTGAGTTTACTAAAATCTTACCTATCCGCGGTAGTATGGTCATCTTTGGATCTCCAGCCAGGTATTAAAGGAATGCGATGCACTGATTCCTTAATTACCGTCCGATGATTTGAAATCTATTAAATGTCTGGCGAAAATAAAAGAAGTAAATCCAGAACAGTGTTTACATAGTATGCCGTGTATGAAGATCCCAATCATCATATCTCCACATGTTTAGGGACTGCATAACGAGCAGTTGAAACTATCTTTCTTTAGCATTTACTTCCCAAAACCACTTAAAAGCTAACAGACATACAGCCATGAATTTTACTTATTTGCTTTGAGTGGAAGACTCGGCCGGGAAGACATGCCCATTGACCATTTTCCTCTCTGGAAACTGCAGCATGGCGTAGAGGTCTGGTTTGCAGATAACAAACCTAGAAAAGCCAGTCCACGTAACTATGCAAGATGACAACGATACTGATATAAAAGATATGAAGGAAACTAGTCGTTCATATACAGGGCAATAGATATACAAATAGTTGCCCTGAAGAAGAGTTAGATAAGCTTCTGACTCATAAAAGGGCACTAAACGTCTAATTGTAGCAGAAGGCTCCGATGGTGGTATGGCTGATGCAACTACAACTAGTACTGGCGTGCAAGTAGCCAGTAACATAACTAGCTTTTTTTGTAAAGATAAAATATAATGTCTTTCAAATTTGTCTAAAAGCTGTCTTACAGCTAGTTTTTTTTTTTTTTTTTTTTTTTTTCTCCCAACACTTTGACTTCATCTTCGTGGTCTCCTCTGAGCTTGAGTACATCGCGAAGACCCTCGTTCCCACGGTTCTCGTCACCTTCACCAGTGTGCCGACACTTACCACAGCCCACCCAGAGGCTTGTGCCTAGCCCTAGATCGTGAGCGAAACTTTCAGATGAGGTCAAAACATCAAATCTGCTTATCAGGTCAGATGTAAGGCGTTGCGGGACCTGTGGCTCTAGAGGGAGTCTGCTAACACTAACTGCTGGCCATCGACGGTCGAAAAGAGGTTAACTCAAGCCAATATTACCGTTCTCGATCCTAGGCAGCATCCAATTATACTTAAAAATCTACGGGACGAACTTACTACAGGAATTGAGGCTGGGGCGTTTGAGTATACCCGGAACTACACAAGTGTAAGAGGGATTGCTGAGGAGGGGCACAAGACCTAGGCTAGAGCCTGGAACGGCGCGCAGCGAGCTAGTGACAGATGGCGAGTAGTTTAGAGGCAAAGTAAGTCGATCTGGGAGGCGATGAGGCGTATGGGAGCGGGAGTGGATGTTCTGTGTAGGTGAAATATGCATATGTGGCATTTCCCGCTATCTTTGGAGGAGAAACATGGCCCTTGAGCTTGTAAGTCAGGGCGTGGTCCGACCGCTGCAGAGTGGGATATGGTCGAAATGGGGTGATGTGGTTCTAGACACCCAGCCACGGATCTGACATGCGTCAAGGCTGAAGGCCTGAATGCAGATGTCGATTTGTCTTCGCACAGGTACGGTACGTGCACGCTTGTTCTTTGACAGGGTTAACGCCGGACATCAACGCCAAAAATACAGACAATGCTTGAGCACTGAAGAGCTAGTTCCGGACAAGTTTGGTCAAGACATTGCTATTCATGCAGTTGTCTCATAGCACGGGCCCAAGATTAAAAGGGTTAACTGTTGCTCATGCCTCATGGTCAAATGTTGACCTCAAACGTGACCAAATTCAAGGGGTGGGGGCTTTGCACGATGGTGAACTATATCTGGCTAAGACTGCATTATACCTTATTATCGGTCAAAGGGTTGCTTGTGACCCCGAGGGAGAGACGGGCCCAAGAAACGGGCTCAAGAGTGTGGACGACGCAGTGCACAGAGGATATTGTTGCTACGACCAGCAGCAGCACATACGTCTTCGAAGTATCTCATACCCTTTGACGAAAACAATCATCCGTTCGTGTCTTCTCACCCCTCTTTCTCTTTCTTTCTCTTTATTTCGCAGTAATTCGTGTTCTCTTCACGACAGGACTTCCATTCCCAGAAATGTCTGAGGTGAGGGACTCATGCTGTGGATGCTGTTCAGGCAGAGGACGGAATTTTGCGCATATGAGATGTTGTCTGCATCTCAATTATACAACAAAACATGTATACCTTCTCCAAAAGTTCCATCTTCTTCTCGTACAGACAGTACTTACTGGCATGGTGTATCCTCAAGCTGAGCTTGGCAAGGATCCCGAACAGCTATTCATACATTGGTGATCCGTTCCATGCAATTTATACCCAATGTTGTAAAAAACAGAGTGCGACCATCCATGATTTTATTTTTCTTTGTATTCCGATTGGACCCTTCATGAGCTGTTGTTCTCCCACGCTGATGTGATTGTGTATCTTCGCCGACCTACTTTGAAGACAATCACTCAGTCAGGTTGCGACTGGCCGTGCTGAAATGGGTACTTGGCAATGCAGATGTGGTATAAATTTTCATTTCAAAAATCGGTAAGATAGTAGGTTATCGCGGCAGGACTGGACCGCTGTGGCCAACCTATTGGTCGACTCACCCCTTGAAACTCATATGCCCAGCTTCATATTCCCACAGCATTTGTAACATGTCACCTGAAGAAGTCACTCAAAGACTAATAGAGAGGGCTCCTTTAAGTGTTAAACTATCTGTATATTTATATAGCTCCGTTCAGTTATCTTGGGCCAAATATATACGACCCTTGTCTCGACTCAAAATACATCCTTAGAACAAGTCACGGCCCAGACCGAGCCCTCCCGTCTGCAGCTTTCCGGTTGGATGCTACACCGGTTCAGACCTCGGAATAGTTGATGATGCTCATGCACTCTGCCGATTTTGAATGACCCGTGCGGTATGTTCGGCAGGAAATAAATCCTCCGCTTGGTGTAGCGGGAATTTGGCAATGATGGCGGATATTTGTGTAACCTGACAGTCGAGTGCGCGGGAAGAGATATCCACGGGGGTGTTCGTAGCTCCATTGGCTTTTATGGCACTGGTAGGAACCAGAAACACTATGATAGTCTTCCCAATTATTATGAGTGTTCCCGTACTTGCTTCTCTGATATCAATATATCCACTACTCCATTCACTCATGCAACTACCTCGGGTAAAATGCAGCCTGACGAGATACAGCAAGAAGAAGAAGAAATTTTAAAAGAAAAAAAAAGAGAAGAGAATAAAAAATAGCGGGATTTATCCCTATATGCTTCTATTATTATATGCACTCTAAATCATGTACGCTAGATAACCACCATTCAATTGCTCGGACTGGCATGCTAAGCATGTTAAGCCAAAACTTAATACCAATTTCACCGCAGTATTAAGTAATATTCCAGTGAACTATAGGAGATTACTGTAGGTAGAGGCCGGGGGATGAATTGCTTGAAAGATCTCCCTAAGATGTGGAGGTACTCGGGGCAAAGAGACAGACACTTAACATCCGTATCGGAGCTGCACAACGGCGCTAAATCGCTATATCTGGATCATGTTATGGATACACTAGCCAGCCCAATAGATTCATGATGGCTACTTTTTACTCTCACATATAGGCCTGGTTCGATGGCTTGCCATGAAGCGTGTGAAGGTGCGTTGCTATACCCAGTAATATGTTACCCAGCCACAGAGTTAGAAGTCATCAACATGCATGAATAGAAACAGGCATCTTCCTTGAATGCAAAAAGTTTCTTACCGATATAGAACTATCAGTATGTACTATGGAGAAAGTTCGTTCTTGCTGCGTTGAGTGGCGTAGGTGAGTAACTAACAGGCGAAAGACCAGGCTTGAAAGAAATCAAAAGTCATACAGCCCATCACATAGTCCTTTTGACAAAAAGAATCACACCGATACCTTCGGATGGTTCCAAATTCCAGATCACAAAAAGGAAGACTCCATTTGGTCGTAGATCAATGCCATAATGTGGACTTATAAATAATAAATGATATCATGGCCTGAAACCACAACGTACGGTAAAAGCCTGAATTATACATACACTCATGAAACGCCTAATATATCCAGCATGACCCTCGTTTTTTTTTTTTCTGTCCATATTTCGTTTACAGCTTAGAAGCAGGGCTGGGGGGGCCTGCTTGGGTAATCTCGTTGTAAAGGAGACTGTAAAGAAGTTAGTTAAGTGAACCCATAGCCAACAATGCATGTAATATGAACTTACGTTGTGAGGAAGTCGGCATAATCCTCACCAGTAACCTGACCGGCAAAGTATTGAGCAGCAAGGTGGTATTTGTTGCCCTTGGGTGCAGACGCAGCAAGCTGATCGGCACTCTCCTTCAGCAGCTTCAGAGCATATGACTTATCAACACGCTTGCCCTCAGCAGTGGTAACACCATGCTTGACCCATTGCCAAAGCTGACTTCTAGAAACTTCGGCGGTGGCGGCATCCTCCATGAGGTAGTTGATAGGGACGCAACCCACTCCTCTAATCCAGGCCTCCATATAACCAAGGCCAATGTTGAGGTTCTTCTTGATGCCCTCTTCAGTGATGGTACCAGGGACGTTCATGTTGAGCAGGTCGTTCTGGCCAATGGTAACATCCTCTCTTCGCACAAACAGCTGGTTGGGAGTCGGCATGTGCTTATCAAAGATCTCGGTAGCGATGCTTGCAAGAGCTGGATGGGCAACCCAGGTGCCGTCATGTCCAGCACGGACTTCACGGAGCTTGTCAGCGCGGACGCCCTCCATGGCCTTGTCGTTGGCAGCCGTATCGTTCTTGATAGGAATTTGTGCAGCCATACCACCCATGGCGTGAACACCACGCTTGTGGCATGTTTGGATAAGAAGCTTCACATATGACTCCATAAAAGGGACAGTCATGGTAACCGCGGAACGGTCAGGCAGAACAAAGTTGGGGTTGTTGCGGAACTTCTTAATAACGCTGAAGATGTAGTCCCATCGACCGCAGTTGAGACCGGAGCTATGATCGCGAAGCTCATAGATAATCTCGTCCATCTCAAAAGCGGCAAGGATTGTCTCGATCAGAACAGTACCTCGAATGGTACCTCTAGGCATACCAATATAGTCCTGGGCAAGGTTGAAGGCATCGTTCCACAGGCGAGCCTCAAGGTGGCTCTCCATCTTTGGAAGGTAGAAGTAAGGACCAAATCCTTGGCGTTGTGTTTCAAAAGCGTTGTGGAAGAAGTAAAGACCGAAATCGAATAGGGAACCAGAGATAGGTTCGCCATCTACAGTGACATGCTTCTCCTCAAGGTGCCAGCCGCGAGGGCGGACAATGAGAGTTGGCAGCTTGCGGTCGGTACGAAGCTTATATTCCTTAGAGCCTTGCTTGAAGTCGACCTGGCGGCGGTTGGCATCGTACAAGTTGACCTGTCCATTAATCATGTTATCCCAAGTCGGTGCACTGGAGTCTATGGCTGAGTTAGCAGACTGGATCATTTAGACAATTCAAACCATATATTTCTTCATTTGCCTGATTGGCGAACAGCTTGAATCAAGATAGATTGAAAAAGACGACTTACCCTCGAAATCGGCCATGTAAGTGTAAACATTGGCGTTTAGAGCATTGACAACCATCTTCCGGTCTGTGGGGCCGGTGATCTCAACACGACGGTCCACCAGGCCCGGGGCGGGAGGAGCACCCTTCCATGTAGGATTCTCGCGAATATGCTTTGTCTCGGGAAGAAAGTCAGGGAGAACGCCTCGATCAAGCTCAGCTTGGCGAGCCTTTCGGCGTTCAAGAAGGGTCTTGCGTCGCTCATTGAAGGATCGGTGCAGCAGAGCAAGAAAAGCAAGAGCCTCGGGAGTGAGGATCTTGCGATGGATGTCGTCAACCTTGCCGGAGACGGAGACACCTTGCAGGACAGAATCGACGGAAGCCATTATGTTTGTGAATAGGATGTGGTGTAGGATAGGCGTTTTGGGGGAGGATAAAAGAGGTGGAATGTTAACGGGTATTATGTACTGTTGCCAGCACTTTCACGTGTCGACGATGTGAGGTGACGATATATCTGGTAATGAGTACCAGCGATGGCGCTTACAAGTAGCTCTGGTACTTTCCGCAGGCTTGAATAAGCCAAGAGTATGGTTCGGAATGAAATTCGATCTTGATGAATGTTGGAGGGAAACTCCCAGAGACAATGAATTATTGAGGTATCTAGTATTGAAGACCAGAAGGGTCCGGGCAAGGCAGTTATATAGATGCTAAAACTGAAGCAGCTGGTGCTCCGCACATCAAATTCCTGAAGGCGTACCGTGCCTCGGACGAGAACCGAGGGGCGCCTCCGCGTCAGTGACGGCACCGGGCCTGGGGAAGATGAAGATATCCCTGCAAGTGTATATCAGATGCAACACCATAATGTACATTACCTTGCATACTAGGTGCACCGAGGCCAACCCGTACATTGAATTCCGATGATTATTCTGTGCATCCTGCGAAAGTGCTGGAGATCTTATGCTTAATTAAGGACATCAAGTCTATGTGTTTTTTGTATGTTCCAATCCCTCTAAGCAAGATGCTGTAAAAGATAGTTACGCAGGCAGTCGACTTCACAAGCTTCCCACGGAAATCAATACTGACAGCTTGGGATTTCAATACCGTGCTGTGTTCATTTGATCGATCAACGGCCATCGTCCGTGTTCCGCTCGGTAGCCATCGGCCTGGTTCGGGTGGATGGAGTCAAGGTTCACGGATTGAAAGCACTTTACATACGAGCAGGCAAGATCTGACGCTAAAAGATCAAGGTGAACAGCCTGTGGAGACGGAGAGAAGGTGGCCAACTGCCGCGAAGGCCCCGGAGAATTGAGCCGAAGGGGTACTGTACTACATAACTAAAATCGGTACTTCCCAGGATGGCAGATCGTCACCAAAATTGTTAGTACTCTTTGGCGCCATGATGTATGCCTTTGCTGGGGCCTTTGTACACTCCACGCCTTTCTTCCAATTGCTTCAAGCGCCACCTTCTTCATGGGCTCGGTCGAAGGCCGAGAAACAGAAAATCACTTGTCATTGTTCTGACCCTCTCGATGCATGACAAGACATTCTTATTGAACCTCGGTTGCAGTCACTGCTACATTATGAAATCGTTTGAATGATTCAGCAACTCCAATCAGTCGCACTTAACTTCAGCCTTGATATCAGGATTGCTCTAATGCGTTGGCTGTACATCCAACATAATATTGGAGATAGGACCAACTTTACTTTTTTTCTCTTAGCCATTCTCATCCGGTAAGCATTAGAAGTGTACGTAAAGTGATCTCGGTGAAGAATCATATTTCGCTGTCGAAATCATGGATCCGATGTCCCGACCGTACAGCCGAGGCAGGTGATCAATCTCGGGAGGTCCCCCGAAATTCTCCACATGCTTCAAGTCAGCTCGGACCTTACCTCCGACAACTCAAGTCATCGATATGGTAACTTATCAGTTGACATAAGGGTTAGCCGACGAGGTTATGTAACAGTCCAAGAGGTATTTGCCATATTATTTTACAGATAAAGGTCAGGTGTACGAAGGGGAGGCAACTGTCTCATGTTTTGAAGCGAACTCGATCTTATGTGCTGAACTTTTAAATAACTATATTGGTAGTCGTGTATAATGAAACATGGCAGCACTCCTTTACCAACATATAGGACCCATTCTATCTTCATGTGCCGTCTGATTAGTGCCAAGCATGTGGTCTTGAGACTGGAGGTTCGAATTGCTGGTATATCAAAACTAAAAGCATAGAACTTGAAGGGAAAGCAACGTAATGACAGGTCAAACTGTCATTTGATTTACAGTGACCGGTTTAAATACGAATTAAATAACTTGATGTACGAACATTAAAAAATAATGGAGATCTTAATCGTCAGACCAATAAGTATGTAACTTGAACATGACTAATCTTTGTCATAGGTAAGAGCAGACGCAGTGTTCTACCTAAGCTGAAAGCATTACGCCTCAAAAGTTAGAACGAGAGAAGACTAGACTATTCGTCCTAGACTTGTAAGTCCCTGGCAAAGCTATATTAAACTCTCGCTGCACTCTATACATAGGAGTCTCTTGCTAGTCAGGCAGTGATAGGTATACCCACAAGTTGTCATGAGGAGCTGCTCGATGTTACCCAGTAGACAGTATTGTGATGTCCTCCAAACACTAAGTTGAAGTACATACATATAGTAGCAAGGAAGATGTTTTTTTCCTCTGTGAGGGTAGCCCCGGATGACAAGTGTCTCAACCGTCACTATCCAACCGAAAGAGAGCCATAGGAAGTGCATTAGTACACCACACCATGGGACATAAACAAGACAAGAAGGAAGGCCTGGAAGTCCAAATTCTTGACCAAAGTATCCTACCAAACTCCCTTTGTTGTGACCACGTCTACATCAGACAATGGAGACACGGACGGGATGAGATGGACGACAAGCTGCAGTTTGCAGTTTACCGGATATCCCCACACTATCTTGAGAGAAGCTTTTCATTAGGACTATGTACAATCCGAATCTCACCACTGATTCGATACTGAACCAAAGCATGGTTTTATGTATATCTTCAGGATACAAAACCACGTGTTCATCTTGACTCGCTATCTCTGAGTTTTTAACTACCAGGTTCTCAAGAGAAAAGCCACGATAGAGAAAGAGAAGAGGGCTAGCAAGCCAGGGAAGGCTCAGTGGCTGCTTCTCGCTGTTTCTCCAGTCTTCCATATACTTGCCAGTCCATATTTAATATTTAGAAACCATACCTTTCACTGAAACCCAAAAGCAGAACAACCCTGAAAGCAATGGCTCATACATCCAACTCCTTACAACAAACATCATGTACATAACTCTTTGCATAGTGCAAGAATCCAACCAACAAGGCCGCTTGCTCGGTGGCATTGGCCAGCTTGCATCATGTTTCAAGAAGCATATCTCGGAAGAAGCAGCGTGGGACTGATATAATCCCCAGCATTAAGAGTTGAGCGTCTTGATCATCATTTTTCGCTTGTTCCTGTCGGCTACTATCAAAGCTCGTGCCTGGAAGATCATGTTCATCGTGTCGACCACTCTGTGAAAGCTGCTCGCTGCTCCTCGTTCCTGCGTAAATCGAATAATGCTGAGCGGCTGTTTCTTACCATGCTCAATCACTGTCATGATCTCTGCGGCAAAGGAGACTTCTTTAAGATTCAAAACTGAGGTCATGTTAGCTCCATGGTAGACTTGTCATGCATACCACTTACAGTTCTTAGCTGCAATCCGTGCGAAGACAATGTTCCTTTGTTTGTCCACATGGATGTCTCGGATGCCGTACTTGCGCCATTCTCGTAGGAGGATAGTAACCTCCTGTCTTGCTCGTCTCCTCGAAATCGTCATGCAAATGTGGTCTGTTGCTGGTTTGACTCTGAACAAGCGTGCGAGCCAGTTCTGTTTGACCTCAATGTTGCGCACTGGGCCAGAGCTCGACTCGTGCCATTTGGACTGAGACATCTTGGCTGAAGTATGTGCCTTACTTATGGTGTTCAATCCCAACGACGGCCCTTCTTCCTTTTCATCAGGTCCTGCGGCTGGGATTAGCTTATCGGGCACGTCTCTGCTTGGGAATTCGTAGTGTAACTCACTAGCAATTGTCATAATAGAGTCTCTCTGTTTGCTACTCTTCCAAAAAGAAAAGTGGAAAGACTTTTTCTTCGTCGGGGCATCTGTTGAGGTTGAATCGCTTCGCTTCCCATCACTAGAAGTTAAGTACGAAGTGCAGTCTTGCCACTCGGCCGACTCCCGGCTGTGATCTGACTCAACTTTGGAAGATCGCTTGAACCAAGACGTCTTCTTCTTCTTTATAATCACCTGAGGATCATGTGGGGAGGGCTCCAGCGAAAGTGTAGTTGCCGTGGTGCCACCATCCACACTGCGTTGCGACGTTGCGTCAGGCTCCCGATTTTGGGTGTAGGGAGCCGAGTTCCGCTGTTCATGTTCAGGCACCTTCTTTCGCACATTGAGGGGCTCGGGGATCTTCACAGGGCTCTCATCACCTGGTGAATGGACCACACGGATGCTGTTTTCGACTTGACTCAAGTATTCGATGCCACGGATTCTATCAATACCTTGCTTCGTGGGCGTATGCGGAGGTGCCGACACGATACGAGCCTTATCACTGGCCATTGCTCCCGCTTCATTGATGGATGGCAGAGCAGCATTTCTTTTATGCTTCTGGGTATAAGCCGGCGCTGAGACAACACGCCGCTCAGCGTGCCTCGTAAGCACAACAGGCTGAGCCAGCTTGACCTGGTCAGCACGTAACTCTTCTAAATGGGATTCCCCCGTCATTGGCCTAGATCCAGCAGGCGTTGGCGCCAAAGAATTACCGTTGTAGCTTGGTGTAGGGGAAGGGAGAGGCGGAAGTGGACGGTTACTAAAAGACTTATTCGGCAGTTCGAGAAGATCTGGGGACGAATCGTCGGGCGCGTCAATAGTAAAGGAGAAAGGTGTTGACTCGTACTGAGTGCGGTCCGGTTCAGTCAGTGAGCCAGCAATGGAGTCTTCTTCTATCAATGAGCTTTTGAATGCCTCGTCACAATCCTTGGCAATATTGCTACTAAAGTGGCGCAGCTCCTCCTTGAAAATTTCTGACGCATATCGCGACCCAAGCGCTATTTGCAAAGCTTGCCCAGAGGAGCGTTGTGTATCGACATGAGGCTCCTGCCTATCCGCTGGCTTTGGAAGCACGCCACTAGGTAGTCTCGGGAGTTCCGGTGTATATGATCGAATCATTTCGATTTGGTACGTCGAACCCTGCTCCGTAACATAAGGAGGCATCGAGCCACTCCTATTGCGAAGCGAGGACGAAGTTGACCTCTTCCGGATATGTGTGAAGTCAACTCCACGCTTGTGACGCAAACTTCGCGCAAGAGGTGTGCCCTGCCGACTACTGTGCATAGAGGAGAGAGATCCTCGAGAAGAGTGAAGACGGCCTGTGGTAGAATTGCGGGTCGAGGTCACACGTCCACGGCGTGCATTTGAGCCGCTTCGAAGCCTTTTGGGCTGCCCAGTATAAGAGCCACTCTCTGCGTAGGAGTAATGACGGACACTGGCCAGTGACTGGCCTCTTTGAGAATCACGAGAGTTCAGCACTCGATCTGCCTGGTTTGGTTCCTGGCTTGTCCCTTGCTCTGGCTCAGTGGCATTGGAGATCACGGTAAACCTTGATATGGAACGTCCGTGACCATTGCCGTTCGGCTGTGCAAATTCGCATGTGGATACGCGTTTCTTCCATGCCCCTGGCTTCATGTGGTGATAATCACTCGTCGAGTGGGCGAGCTCAGGCTTAAAGTCTTCCAGTTGTTGTTCGCGGTAGTGGTATAAGAGCCAGTAGAAAGCCTTTTGATCATTGGGTCTAGAAGGTTAGCAGCTGCAACCCGAAAGCCAGGCACGGTGTGAGATACTTACTCATCACAGGTGAGCTTGAGCTTTAGATCATTCTCACTGAACATATGCCACATAGATCGTAACTGTCGAACCAATTGCGCATCAACATCCTTTGCAGGTACTGGGGTATATTGAAAGCCTTTGCGAATATCGGGGGGCTGGCTGTTGATGTCGCTGAGGTTATCAAGGCATGCATACTTTCGAATCAGTGGGTGGCGCCATATGTCCTTGAGTGTAATGCGTCTGTCAGGATTTACCTGCAGCATTCGCCTGATTAAATCCTCGGCTTCGGGACTGAGGAATTCTGGCATCTCGTACTGTCCCTTTTTCGTCCTAGCCATCATCACACGCAGGTCAGGATCATCGAATGGAAGGGTGGCTGAAAGCATCGCGAACAAAATAACGCCCATGCTCCAGATATCCGCTCTGTCGCCTCTGTATTGCCTGTTCTTGAGGAGTTCGGGTGCTGCATAATGAGGACTGCCACAAGCCGTAGCAAGCTGGTGTGTATCTGTTTGATGGAGAGCGGCCATGCCGAAGTCGGCGATCTTGATTTGGAGGTCGGCACTGATCAAGATGTTCTCAGGCTTTAGGTCTCGATGGCAGATATTGAAAGAATGGCAGTAAGAGATGGCGCTGATGATTTGTCGGAAGAAGAAAACAGAAACTTCCTCGCTTAGGCGCCCGTTCATGTTGATAAAGGTGAACAAATCACCCTGGTCGATATACTCAAGTATCAAGTAACTAAACTGTCAGTATCAGTGGATAATCTCCTTGCATAGAGTACTTACACCTCTGAGCGGTTTTCCCAGATATCGTATAACTTCATGATATTTGGATGTTCAATGAGTTTCAGGATTGCCACTTCTCGCTCAATGGCCATGGGAACTCGCATCTCGCCATCGATTTGTTCTGGGAGATTGTTGTCCCACTTGCTGAGGGCGGCCAAACTGCTATCCTGTACAAGATATGCCATCCGCCTGTTGACAATCTTGACAGCAGCCAGCTGATTTGTAACTGTGTGACGACATAGTCTCACGCGCGCTGATGATCCCTTGCCAAGAGTCCTACCTAGCTGCCACGGCCCTATATGTGTCTTGTAGTTCTTCTTACTGAGACCACTTCCAGAAGAATCGTAAGATGCCGCCGAATGTCGACGTTCATCATCCATGTCCCCCGGAGGCTTCAAAGTTGCTTGTTCTTGAGACGCTGAACTTGTAGGCTGCTGTTGCGTAGGAGGAGGTCGACCAGAAAAGTATGCAGTCGGATGCCCATAGTTCATACGTGTGGTGTTGACAGTCGATGCATTGGGGCGGTCGTACCGCGGTTTATATCGCTGACCTTCTTGAGTAGGATAGTTTGAGTTGATTCGATTCGAAGCTTCGGACAGTGGTGAACGAACAGTCGACACCATAGTATCGGCCATTTTTATCGCTCCGAGGGTGGTAGATCAGCACATAATATTGTAGCCACCAAGTCGTACGCCTTGTCCAAATACTGAGGAAGCCAAAACAAAGTGTGCGCCGCGGAGGTCACAGCAATGATGAACCCAGTCAAAGTGACCTAAGTCGGTTGATATTCACGCTGAGAACACAAACCACAACGGATTGTGATAGTTGGAGAAGCCGAGGAGTTGTAAAATAGAGGGGAGAGAAACGAAGGTGTTGAGTGCGCAGAAATGAGTGAAGGTGGCTAAGGATCAGAAATCCAGGAAACCATAGGAAAGAGAGGAAGAAAAAGAAACGAGCGAAACAAGAGGCAAAGTCAAGTCGGGGCGCCAGGAGGGGAGTTTTGAGCATGGAATGCAATGTTTACAGCGACAGATATGTTTGGCAAGGCTGGTGTTGGTGGTTCTAAGGGAGAGAAGGCTGGAATATAATAGTTGTGACTGGTTGGTGCTTGACTGGCATCTGCCACCTGCATACACCTGCCAATCTGCCAGCATCATACCACACACGGTCAGGTATGATGTAGTGGGGAATTCCGGTCAACAGCAGCTGGTAAAAGCTGAAATTGAGGGCCCTCTTTACATCCGGGCATCACTATGCATTCCAGTTCTTCATGCGATTCGAGTGCGATGGCCAATGGTAAGACTTCTTGGATACCGCCGTAGTCCTTCAGACGCAGGGAGAGAGTAAAAAGCACATTGAAGAAGCTCGGTCAAAACGCCGTATCAACTGACAGCTCGACAACAAAATAGTCTCTTTAAAGACGGCAAGCATTTTTTGAGTGGATTGAGTAGCGATGGAAGATACTGGTAACTATACCGCATCGCGAAATGATTCTACTTATTTGGGAAATAGAAAAGAGGAGAATTAGGCTACAGACAAAAGAGCCTATCCCTAAGATCCTGTTCTGCGCTCAAGACTTCTTGAGCCGGATGTTGAGATCGAAATCGAAGTGGATGAGATATTCACTGAGATGGAAAACAGATGCGGTACCAAACTCGGATGGGCTGTATTGCCATCGATCAGTGGAAATAAAGGCAGGAATCCGCCTTCAAAAGCATTGCCAGGTAGGTGGTGCTTTTGATGGAGTAATGAAGACACCCTGGTAGTGACTGGAATCCAAAGGGATGAAGTTGTCTGACTCTCCTTCAAGGGGTTTCTTAGCGTAGAGTCTGACTAAACTTCGAAGAACTTCACACAGACCATGATAGGTCGGGCCTATGGTATGTATAAAATGCTTTAATAACATACCTTCAAGCGAAACGCATGGATCAATTAACAAACAACAAACTCTCCTTGTGGCTAACGAGACTCTGTTTCGAACTCTGTCCATTGTTGGAAATGGTATACAGTTCAAGCGGGCATTTGACTTGGCACATGTATTGTCAAGAACATGGAAACATTCTGTCAGCTTATATGTAACACCCATTCGACCTGCATCGTATGTATCTGTGATAAAAGTTTTGCTTTCTTGATTGGATCAAAGACGGTGGCAGTTGCTTTAAGGTAGGAATATAGCCCAGACGCACTCGAGTAAGCAGTTACGATGTATGGTAAAGTACCTACCTGCCTACCTTACCTACCTACCTAGGTAAGGCACCTGGTTACACATATCATGTAGCTTGGATAGGTACCTAGGTACTTTTATCCCCATTGTCGGTACAGTTGAGGCGAGGGACACCGTACGTTAGGAGGCCAATTTGTTTCTTCCTCAGGTACCTTCTTTAAAGTACTTGCCTAAGGTAACCCCGCCACCTTCAATAGGCACCCCATTAACCAGCGCGCACTGACGCGATTCAAACGCGTCCCATTTCCATTCCATGTTCTTTGTCTTTGTACCTTGACAGCAACAGTAATTTCAGCCGATAAATCAATATCACATCTTCGACATACTGAAGCAACTTCTATGCCCATTGAGGTGGCTTGCCTCGCCTCATAGACGAGATGGCCCCAGCATCATCGCGACGCCGCCGCCGATCCGACACCGACAATACTGATGACGACGAAACCCGCTACGCACACCGATCCAACGCCGACGGTGTTGGCTCTCCTAAGCGCCTTCGACTCAACCAAGATGTGGGCCGTGAGACAACCCACGAGCGAACTCGTCCCGAAGAACTGAACGGTACAACAAGCGAAATTGATATGGATACTGGCTTTCAACCAGGCGCCATCGTCAGAGTCAGCGTGCAAAACTTTGTCACGTACGAAAAGGCAGAGTTTCTGCCTGGGCCTCACCTCAACATGGTAGTTGGTCCAAATGGCACTGGAAAGAGCTCTTTGGTCTGTGCTATTTGCCTAGGTTTAGGCTACAGCCCGAAACACCTTGGTCGTGCTGGCTCAGTCAAAGAATTTGTGAAACACGGAAAGGATACCGCCACAATCGAAATCGAACTCTACAAGCGACCAAAAGATCCCAGGAACTTCGTCGTCAAGGTTCAAATTCGACGAGAGCAGAATAATCAGAAATGGTGGCTAAATGGCAAGGAATCCAACCTCAAGAATGTACAGCATTTGATGCGGAAGTTAAAAATTCAGGTCGACAATCTATGTCAATTTCTTCCACAGGACAGGGTTGTCGAGTTCGCTGCCTGCACGCCTGTAGATCTTTTGCGGGAAACTCTTCGCGCAGCCGCCCCAGAAGAAATGTTGGCCTGGCAAAAGCAACTTCAAGAGTTGGATAGGGACAAGAAGGAGCTTGAACAGGCCACGCATGTTGACGCAGAAACTTTGAGAAACCTGGAGAATCGACAACAAGGTCTCCAAACAGACGTGGATAGGATCCGAGAACGGGAGGAAATTATAGATCAGGTAAAGAATCTCAAGTCAGCCTTGGTTCTTGCCAAGTACTCAGAGGCCCGTACAAGACATAAAGGTGCCAAGGAACGGAAAAAGCTAGCAGAGAGATCTTTAAGACGACTCGAACACGATGTTGGCCCGTCATTAGAGGCTGTGAACGAGAAGCAGCTCTATGCCCAGCGAATCGATGAAGCGATCTGGGCCAAAAAGGCATCATTGAAAGACGCAGAAGACGCTACGAAGAAACTGGCGCGTGATGCAAGCACCGCTTCCGAAAATCTCAAAGAATTCGAGAACAGGCTTGAAGCGGAACGTAAGGGATTTGACGCTAAACGAAAAGAACTGGCCCAGTCCAAGTCAAGGATCACCGCTCTCCAGGCTGACCGTAGAAATCAGCCAGAAGAGTTCAATCCTTCAGACTTCAATCAAAAAATTGTTAGATAACCACCAACCTGTGCAATCGTTGATATACGCTAATTACTTGTCTACAGCGAGGAGAAGAACACACCCTCAGAGAGTTGGAAGGAGAGAAACGCGAAGTGTCTGGTCAACGCGATGAGGTCAAGAGCAGGGGCAAATCAATCAACAACGAGATCCGACAAGTGGAGAATGATATTCAGTCATTAGAAACCCAGCAAGGCCAGCAACTCAAGTTCATGCGGAAAAACTTCCCTGAGCTTGCAACAGGGTGGGATTGGATTCAAGAGCATCAAGGAGATTTTGAGAAGGAGGTTTTTGGTCCACCCATGATCAGCTGTTCTATTAAGGACGAACGATACTCGGACCAAGTGCAGTCCCTTCTTCAAGGAGATGACTTTGCATGCTTTACAGCACAAACGAAAAATGATTACAAGAAGCTGTCAGACGAGCTGTACCGGGTTCAGAGTTTGTCTGTTGTTATTCGATCTTGTGCTCAGCCTCTCGATGCCTTTCCAAGGCCCGTTAGTGTGGATGAGGCACGCGATCTCGGTCTTGACGGTTTCGCTATCGACTTTCTTGAGGGACCCGAGCCCGTTCTGGCAATGCTTTGTGCTGAAAAGAGGCTTCACCAGTCAGGTGTCTCCCTTCGGGATCATAACGATGCACAATACGATCGTCTGGTCAGAAGTGGCAGAGTCAATTCCTGGGCAGCCGGTAACCAGTCGTTCATTGTGAGGAGACGCAAAGAGTACGGACCTCAGGCGATGACCGCTGTCACCAAGAATATTCCACCAGGAAAGTTCTGGACTTCACAACCCATTGACGCTCAAGAAAAGCAAGAATTAAACAAGCGACTTATTGAATTAAACGGTGAGAGAGACACTCTGAAACAGCAATACCTTGAGTTACAAGACAAAATTCAAACCATCGAAGATCGAAAGACCAGTACTTTTGATAACATTGTAGGTCATGCTACGAATAGAGTTGAATTCTCTCTCTGCTAACTAGACCTAGAAACGACTTAAGTCAGAAAAGAATACTTTGCAAAAAGAATATCAAAAATGGCAGTCCCTACCTGAGAAAATCGGTGAGAGATACATAATGATACTGCCCCGCAATTATACTGATACAATTGACTAGAATCTGAAGAGCGCTCCAAGATAGCTCATGAACGATCCTTGCAAGATGCCCGCAAAAGGATGGTCGAGATTCAATACGAGTGGGACGAAGCAGTACTCCGTCGAGCTGAACTTGTTCTCCGCCATAAAGAGGCGATTGCAAACATACGGAGAGCACATCAGGCACTTCTCGAGGCCGAAATTTGTGGCATTGAAGCTCATTCTGATGTTGAAGGCCTCAAGAGGCGAAATGCTCATATCATGGAGCGCCTTGATGCCGAAAAGGAGACATTGCAACAGGCCACTGACGATGCCAGTCGAGCGCGTGATGAGGGCAACCGCCTATCCAATGAGGTCCAACAAGTCCTCGAAAATGAGCCAGAGAAGCGCGATCTGCTCTCACAACTTTGCGAAAATAAAACTTCCCAAAATATTGAAGAAGAAATCGGAGGAGAGGAAGCTAGACTTGAAATGGTGCACGTTGCCAATCCCAATGTATTGCGGGAGTTTGAAAAGCGTGCTGAGGAGATCAATCGCTTGACACGAAAGATGGCTGGATCTAATGAGAAGCTCGAGGGACTGGCCCAAGAAATCAGCGAGCTGAAATCCAAGTGGGAACCACGACTTGATGAATTAGTTTCCAAGATTAACGACGCATTTGCATACAACTTTGAGCAAATAAGTTGCGCTGGTGAGGTTCGCGTCCACAAATCAGAGGATTTTGATTCTTGGGCCCTGGACATCATGGTTCGTTTTCGGTATGTCATACTTATCCTCTACCAGGCACCTTTCTTCGCCCAACTTGTGACTAACAGCTTTCAGCGAGAATGAAACTCTCCAACAACTAACAGCGCATCGCCAATCTGGTGGCGAGCGAGCTGTTTCCACCATCTTCTTCCTCATGGCTCTTCAATCTCTAGCCCAGTCTCCGTTCCGTGTTGTGGATGAGATCAACCAGGGCATGGACCCACGCAACGAACGTATGGTGCACGAACGAATGGTCGAGATTGCATGCCGTGAGCACTCGAGTCAATATTTCCTCATCACCCCGAAGCTCCTGACAGGTCTGCGATATGACCCCAAAATGCGTGTGCTATGTATTGCGAGTGGCGAGCATATGCCTCGCGAAGGGCGCAAGCTTGATTTTAAGCGATGCTTGAAGATCCAGAAGGGTCTAATGGCTGCTTTGGCCTAAGACGTAACATGTTGCTCCTTAATTCTAAAAGTAGTAGATACTGGGACAAAGTCGATTTGCATCATTTCGCGTGACGTGGACGGAAGACAATGCAAAAGATTGAAAGTCTAGGAGGAATACTATGGTTTTACACCATTAATAAGTACTAGCGACAGAGGTTTTCGAAACCTGGAGGTACCATTTCCTACCTCTATTCTTAATTCGCCCCATTTGAATCAAGCTGATTGATGAAAGCCCAGGGTTGTGCTAAACAAGTATGAAGTCAAAGGGGGCAACAAGGCGAATCTTTTGATGCTTGAATTAGACAATACTTCATTTATTCATATAAGTAAGCTACCCCCCAGCCGTCAGTTGCCTCGTGCTATATAGGAATGATCTACCTGTAACTCGGAGAGGCTAAGACAACCCTCCGTACTATCTTCTTTCCCCTGGCTACCATAGAATCGATAAACATAAAAAATCTCTAATTTTACATGACATACTCTTCGAGTGTGAGGAAGAACAATTAGAACAAAAATTCTGCCAACCCAACTCTCCGGAGTAAGATGCGCAGGAAGGGGATTACAGAGATGACCAGCCCCTCTTCGAAACAAATTCAGTTTCAGGGAATTAATCAAGCTGAAGAGTGCAAAAGAAACCCCGAATTCGAGAAGAAAAATCAGGTTGTCAATCGAGACAACTTAAACTCCATTCCACCTTTGCAAAAGATTAGAATGTACAGACATTGACCATCGCCCGGATAAATCAGAATTAAGACGGTGGATGTATTCGAGTCATGAAAGCGTATCGAATCAGGGATGTCGGGGCTTTTCCCCATCACTGTGGTGTTCCTCGGTATCAAGCCTCTTGCGCCAATCCGCCAGGCTCTCACTAAGACCGACGTTTGTAGCGGCATCATTGTCCTTTTTGGCGGCAGGAGTAGTCTCGAAATCGAAGTTGGTGCTCAATCGATAGTTCTTGTTCGTTGCCTCCCATTGACTTCGAAGGGTCTCGAGTTCGTTAGCAAGGCTGTCCAAGGCCGCGCTGTTTCTAGCTTCCAGGCCCCCATTTCCACTCGTGCCTCCGTAGATACTCTCACCTTCGGAGCTCTCTTGCCTCGAATGCCCTAGCCCCAAGCCATTGGCACTGGCGGCCATTTCGGAGTTCATGCTTGGCACTTGGCGACTACGGCGTCGGTAATTATCGACCGAGTGCTCGACTTGATCCAGAAGAAGGGCCACTTTCTGCTCAGCATCGTTCGCGCGTTGCTCAAGTAGCGCATTTTCTGATTGCAGCTGTTCGAGATCCTTACGATGGCTGGTCAGCTTTTGCATAACCTCTTCGCTGTTCTTCAGAGCTGCTTCATGACGATGATTGGTTTCCTGGAGTTCTGTTTGAAGGCCGACAAGTCGCTTCTCCATTTGAGTTGCCGACTCTTGAAGCTCTGACTCGAGACTTCTAATGCGTGCCTCAAGTTCAGCTTTCTCATTCTCCCAACGTGGCGAAGCAGTTGTTGTCCCGTTTTGAACACGGTCTTCCAGCTCCTCAATCTCTGTCTTCAGGCGGCCATTCTCCGTCTTGTACCGAGACAATTGATCTTTGAGCTGTTTTAGCATCTTCTCAGTGCCTTTGACGTAGTGTACAGCTGACTGATAATCACTTTCCAGTTGCGAGAGTTTTTCACGCCAAGCGGCCTCAGATTCTTGAATTTGAATAGCAAAGGCTTGCTTCATCTCCTCATGGGCTGCAGAGGAGGTCGCAAGCTGAGATTCAAGATCCCTAACACGGTTCAAATCAGGCGAGTTGGTTCGTGGATTGGAAAGGTTGCGAGCACGGATAGAAGCGGTGGGACTTATGCCGCGTTCGCTGAGAATGTCCTTCAAAGCGTTGTGCTGCACTGTCATTGCGTTTGTCTCGAGTTGTTGAGCGGCTAATTGATTCTTGAGATCGGTGTTTGCTGCTTGTAGGCTTTGTGTATCGCGTAGTGCAGATTGGAGTTGTCTTCGAATGGTGACTCCCTCTCGACTTGACTGTTCTTGGTATTGCTCAAGACCAGCGATACGTTCTTCTGCGCCACGCAGCTTGTGGACTGCGGCTTCGAGCTCCTGCTGGTATTTCTTGACTAAGTCATTGGAGGTAGTGAGCTGGTTTTGTAGGGCTGCTATGCGCTCAGCGTCCGCCTTGCTTGATCCAGAAACGTCTCGAGCAGATATTTTGTCAAGACCTGCGAGAACAGCTTGACGACTCGTTCTAGCCTCAGCAGCGTGTTTTTCTGAAAGCTCTTCCGCATCGCGCAAACGCTGCGTGGTGGCTACAAGTTCTGCAGTCCGAGCTTCATGCTCAAACTTGAGCTTATTAAGTTGTGTTTCGACTTTCTCTCTCAGAGATCGCTCTTCGGCAAGCTTGGATTCTAAAAGGGCTGCAGAATCTTCGGACGCTGCAATCGCAGCTCGGAGGGAGTCAAAAGTTTCGCTGTGGTCCTTAGAGTTTCCAATAGCCTCTTCATACTTCTGCTGCACGTCATTCTTCTCGATGCGGAGGAGTTCAACAGCGGCCGCAACTTCGGCTCGGGCAACGGAATGTTCCCGCGCTTCGTGTTGGGCAAGGTGCAACTCGGCCTTGAGCCGTTCAACCTCTGTTGATGTTTGTTGTTTATAGCTTTCCAGTTCTGTCATGCGTTTTTGAGCTGCATTTGAGGTGTCGTCTGCCAACTGTCGCGCCTTCTTCTCGGAATCAAGTTCGTTCTTCGTAGCATCCAGTCGTGACTGGAGATCTTTCTGAATGTGCAATGCAGTCGCAAGTTTTCGGCTCAATTCGCTAGACCTTGCTTCAGAATCGTCTCTAGGAGCATCAAGCTGTGGTGTGCTTGCCGAGCTTGCTCCAAGGTGGGCGGCTAGCTTTGCTTTAGAATAAACCGCTTCTTGAATGGCGGCGTCACGTTGCTTTTCGGCCTCGGCAATTTGCTTAGCTGCAATTACGGCTTGCTTGTCCACTGCGGTTTGAACATTGGCAAGCTCAGATCGCATCGCTAGCAAAGCTTCAATGAGTGGTCGATCTTCATCGTCAAAGGTTTCAGTGGCCTTGCTATCAAGGAGAGGGCTATATGATGTATTTGGGACGTAGCCAGCCTTTCGCGCGAGCTCCAACTCGGAAGCATACCATGCATTCCTATTTCGGGCAGAGTCCAGCTCCTTAAGAAGAACAACTGTTTGCGAGTTTCTCCCAGAAGATCGCCTGGAAAGGGGATTGCTCGGCTGCCTCACAGGGACCGGCGGCGACGCCGGGCGAGGTGCCATTACCGGCTTGGTAGGAACATCTGAAGGGGTATCGCCCCCTCCTTGGGGGCGATTTGGGTGAGCTTGCTTTGCTTTTGATATGTCACCATTCACCTGATCCTGTCTTGAGCCAGAGCGCGCGTTTTGTTGGACCGGTGTTCGACGGCCGTTCGACATAGGGCTTTCTGTCTCATTAATCACTTCTCGTGTGATCGGCGACCCAGAGTGCATTGTTCTTGGAGAACCCGAAGCACCACTGCGTTCTGCGGACTGTCCTCTAACTCGTGTAACTGCAGAAACGTCAACTGTAGGCCTGGCAGGCATCGGTCCCTGGGGAGGAGGGCCAGACGGAGGCATAGCTGAAGCTCTGGGTAGTTTTGTGCTTGCAGAAGCAGATTGGGAGGTCTCTGCCTCGCCATTATTTGGTGGCGATCGTTGTCCATTCGCTGGAGCAGAAGGACCACCACCAATCATTTTCCTGGAATCTGTCGGCCCGTTTGATCCATCTCGTGCAGGATGCGGTCTGTTGCCTTCGCTCGCACTTGGTCTACGAGAGCCGTGAGCTCGTTGCTGAGGCGGCTGCTGCGCATCGTTTGGATATCGGATCTTGGAAGTATCCAAGACATAGAGAAGTCCCAGATCGCTTACAGATGTAGTTGCTGAACTTGGCTCTCCGCCGAGAACCACGATCGATTTGCCAACGGTTGTCATACTATGCCCCGAACGAGGAGAAGGCGAAGGTCCCATGTTCTGGAAAGTATACCATCGTCTTGATGAGATCCTAAAAGCCGCAAGGTCGCCAAGATCTGTCCCTTCTTCTGTTCGCCCTCCGAAGACGTACATGACATCGTCTACGAGAGCAGCAGCGTGCCCCTCACGCGGCGCTGGGATATAGCCAATGCAGTCAAATTGAGACCATTTGTTGACAGCTGGGTCGTAACACCATACATCATTGAACCATTGGAAACCATTTGTACCGCCAAAACTAGATTACGTCAGTGCTGTTCAACTCAATTGGGCATGAATACTTACAGATACATTTTGTCGTTAAATGTGATCATAGTGTGGTTGGTTCGTGCAGCAGGCATCTTGGGGCTCGTCTCACCTTGAACCAAAATTTCCCAACGGTTATTTGGCATCTGAAGCTGATTGAGATCGAATGCCGAAAGATCATTCATAAACAAGCCCTCGACTTGGCCGCCAAAGACGTAAATTTTAGAGCCCAGAATGTTGAGTGAATGGCCATAGCGACCTGACGGTCGGGGCCCGGCTGGCAGGGCACGAGACCATTGTCTTGTTGCTAGCTCAAGGTTAGAGAATAAGAACTTCTACAGGTAATCAGACTTACAAGTGTTCAAAAGATAGAGCGTCTCGTCGAGAACGTCAGCCTCGTCGATCTTAGTGTCGCCTCCATACACGATGAACGCATTTCCGACAAGCAGACTCGAGTGCCCGACCCTCGGACCCGGTCCTTCGGCTGTTGTTGCCAACGGATAGCATGCCATGTTACCTCCAGCCTCGATCATCCAGAGGTCGCCTTTCACTGTTGACCCATTAATCAGACCGCCCATCAGATACACGTCTCCTTCTTTGGAAGACACAGAGTTCACCGCGGCGCCATATCGAGGGAATGGCGGGGGATGTGTCGAAGTATACGTCAATCGGCGTTGTGACCAGGGGTATAGCGATGCATTGGGGCCGTTTGTTGGGGGGGCGTTTCGTACCTACGAGCAGTGGTTAAAATTTTCCTCGTAACAGAATGCAAGAGCGCCCAGAAATTTACCGATGTATCGTTCGTTTGTGAGATTGGTTGGTCAGCACTTCCACCACGACGCCCATGCCCGTGTCCGTGTACATGCCCATGATCGGGGCTCCCATTACTGCCTTCGTTATCGATCGAGTTCAAGCTCCCAGTTGGAGTTGCGCGATGCTGAACAGAGCTCTTCTCGGCAGCACGGGCACTGGCACTTTGGATCGATCCTTGTGAACCAGAACCTGCGTCGCGACTTGCAGGTTGCGACCTCTCTGGATGTTTTTTCGATTTGAATAGGAAGGCCATGACTTATCGCAAGCAGCCGCAAAGCGGCTAGAAACTAATTCGAAAGCAGTATTTGATATTGCAGGTGCTGCGATAAGGAGATCGCGAAGATGGTAGATAGTCGTGATACAGTTGTCGCGTGGCTCAGGAGTGGTTAGGAGACGAAACGAATAGCCCAACAACGGTAGAGTTCCAGCCACAAAGGTAGATGCAAGAATCAATATTCGAAGTTCGAAATGGCTGGGCCAGCATTGGTGGGCTTGTCGATAGAATTGCGGATCGTTACTTAGGAATTCGGGGATATGGTCAACCTCCCGAATTGTGGTGATTGAGAGAGGGGGCTGGATTCGAGGCAAACGATGCGTTGCTGCGCGCCGTCGAGGAGCGTATTCTTTTGATGTTTATCTTCGTCGGCACAGGTAAGGGTCGTTTAAGCAGATGTAGAAATCCAGACGCTCAAAAAAGGAAACAGTGACGATGCGCAAATAAAGAGCCCCTGTCAGGTTGGCGCAGGAAAAGATGTGAGATGAAAAGAAAGTGGTGATGGTCAGGTACGAAATAAGTGGCCAACAAAAGCCTGCGACAGCTGCAATGGAACGGAAACTGGTAGCGCAAGGACGGATGGGGCTTGACTCAGTTGGTCCTTGCTACAGTGGCCTCGACGACCTTTCGCCTCCTGTTGCTTGCTCTCTGAAAGGCCAGCCCTTTCTTTCACTTTTGAACCCTGGCCCCAGCCAATTATGATAGATCCCACCATGCCCCTGGACGGTTGCAGACCGGTGTCAGTTAAAACCCGACGATATTTAGGGGTTCCTGTCGGCCAGCGTACAGTGTCATTGAGCACAGGCTCGCAGTGACCAGGGAAGATGAGTTACCGGTTATTTCAGAACTCGATCCGAGCCACTGGGCTTAGAAGTCTCTGAGTGCTAGCTGCGAAATTGTGGCCAAACTTGAGTATTTCCAGTGTTCTCGAATCCATCCTACGGTCCCATCATTCCCACCCTGTCCAGGCACTGTAGAGGACGACAGGTAACACAACATTGTTATTACACATCGAAGCTCTTGTTCCATGTCAGCCGGGAAACATGACAATAGCCGCCAGTAGCTAGGAGTGCTACTTAAATACCTTGCCCTATAACTGGTGACTAGGCGACATTATGCGGCATGTGTACATTTATCTTTGCCCGGGGTCTCTTTGTTCCTTGCATCTTAAGGGTGGAGATACCCCGACAGCTGGGAACAGGAAGCTGAAGGCTGTCATCCAATCAGCGATATTTCGTGCCCTCTTCATACATTGTGCCTGACTGCAAGGTGCACTTTACCTAATAAGGTAAGTATGTGAGCATTGCACCAGTTAAGGTCTACATTGTTAGGAAAGAGTGTCGACCATAAAGCATACCGTCTTGGAATCTGCAAACACATTCGGTGAAACGAAAGAAAAGAAGTGGGTTATATGCGAGCCTGTCCAAGGTTGGGCAAAGGTCCACGCTCAAGGACCAAGGACTAGAGTACCTAGGGAGGTTCACCTACACTTGGTTTTATTACACGGATGCCATTCCTTTTCCACATACCCTATAAGCGTACCTACCTAAGTTAGATCGCGTCAATCATCTTGTGGCAAAGAACGGGTATGTATATTAATAATTTAGATGAAATTAATCGAAACTAGGAACTCTACTCTGTACCCCATGACTGATTGTAAGAATGCCGTTTGTGAATAAGTTCTGTTTTTCTCGAATGAACGAACGCCTAGTACTAAATCTTTATTTTTCATTAACATCCTGGGTAAGGGGCATGGGATGTCATACAAGCCTGCCTACTACTAGCGCACTAAATCCCTATTGGATAGTCAAATGTATCGTTTCATGTTTCTCGGGCGCTAACATCGTCAAACCCAACGGCCTACACACGCCAAGAGAGAGTTTAGTGGGGTTTCTATGAGATTGAAGATGAGAAAAAGTAGCTTGTATTTGAATGCAATCAATAAATAAAGGGGCAGAAACTAGATGCCCCTGCCAAATCACGACATACTTAAGTTAGCATCGAGTATATATACCATGTATACAATGGCTCTCGTAGAATAATACGTTGCAACATATACTGCACCAATGCTACTTCTCCAGGCACAGAAAGCGTGGTCAACAGAGTCTCAGGTTCCAGTCGTCAAACCCAGCGCTTTACATCATTTGGGATAACATCCATATTTTGGTCTTCGCTGTTAGAATGAAGTACTCGACTTTGCAGCAGGGTTTGTAAGGCAGAACTAGTTGGTCTATCCACGAACCCCCCCCCCCCCGGATGCGGCGAATGCTATAAATATGCTGTTCTTGTCGTGCGAGTACATATTTTGGGAACATATGGCATGAAACGGCTTGTTGGATTTTTCTTCGACTGTGAAGGTTTACTAATTAGGTTACTAGTCTCTGATGCACTTGCCACGGGCGAATCGAGTGTTCATTTCATTGGACTGCTTTGGTTCCAACCTAATGATACAATTATAAGCCTCAGATATCGAGTACATCAATACTATTGATAACGTCGTAAAGCAGGGGCATCAATTTTATATAAGTCAGTCTCAAGAACAGGCGAACCAGCCACGTGAAAGGTCACGCGTAAACATCCTAGCGCATTGTGGCTTGTCCATGCTTCAGCTTGTGATGGCTGGTCAGCCAGTTTCAATTGGGAGCGGGGACAGCAAGCCATAGTCAGTACCTACTAAACTTGACGGGTTGGTCAGCGTTCACGAAAAAGATCGGATTCCACCCAAAGTGCTGGTAAGCAAAACGACATCGTCTAAAGGATATTTCGAAAGAACCGAATCCATCCCTCAGGTTACGACTCAGATAACAGTATGCTTGTTTCCTGCATGTAGGTCGAGAAGCTAAGACTTGCCCGTTGGATGTACTAGGAATTCCTAATTTCTGCCTTTATCCTGGTCAGCCGCCTACGAACTGCAGGCCTCATCCTTTTGCTCCTTTCAGCCATCTTCGAGAAATCTACCCAGCTACTTTGAGTATTCGAGTGCATCAAGCAACTATTTGGCAAAATACCTGAAACAGGCTCAAATTCGGCTATCTTTTGCAATGCTAGCTTGAGCTACACACAGAGACATGACAGCTGTGTCCTTACCATAGACGTCACTTCCTCCACATCTCTCTAACCAGCCATACCCGCTTCACTACAAGCTCCTCCGCCAACGCTAGACTCCTGTCAACCCGCGCTCGTCCACGACAATACGCGCATCCCGACCACAACTAACTCACTGCGCGATAGCGACACTCCACGGTTATTCGGCCGTCATGGCGTTGCGATCCGATGTCAACGGCACCTCTGCGCCGACCGTCGAGTCCAATGGAGCTGCCTCGGCAGCCCGACACAGGGTCAACGGCCACTCAAACTCGAACGATGGTGTTAGGAGCGACGAAGATGATCAACGGCCTTTAAGCGCACCAAACCGGCGTAACGGAAGCATAGCGCTTGAGACCAGAGATGATATCGAACATCATCAGAAAACGCGGCCTGTCAAGCCAATGCTCCTCCGGTCGAAAAGCGACTACGCGCCCCGGCCGATGGAAGAGCATGAGTCAACAGAGGACGATATACCTGAATGGGGGGCTCGGCATGGATTCGAGGATCATTACCAGTCGGAAGACATTATATCTCAGCTGGCTAACGTGAGTTCTTCCTCTCATTAATCTTAACATGCTGGTCCGTCATTTTGGATCCACCCTAGTATCCGTATCCTGCATCTTTTGAGTAGGATACAGAGACCCTGGTTATAGTATGCTGTGGCACGTCGAATCGAGAACAGCGGCGATCTTGGGGCCTCGGCTTCTGGGTCTTGCGCCCGCTTGATTGCTCAAGTAGAGGTGTTCTGCGTTCAACCCCATAGAAGTAGACTTGCCCCTTTGACTTCGAGAACCATGCAGCCATATGTTCACCAAGCTAATATGCCCTTAGAATTGGTATATGTATTTTACCGATAAACGACATGAAACGACAGGCAAACCTAAACCACTACAATACGAACTTCAAGACTGGCGGCAGAGAGACAGGTTAAAAACAGTGTCTGCAGCTCTTGCGGTGTGTTTAAATATAGGAGTGGAACCTCCCGATCAGCTCAAGACAAACCCAGGCGCGAAGCTCGAGGCCTGGACGGACCCGACAATACCTCCAATTCAGAAAGCCCTCGAAAATATTGGCAAGTCACTCCAAGCGCAGTACGAAACTCTGGCGATAAGAGCGCGATACAAGCAGTATTTAGATCCTTCCGTTGAAGAGACAAAGAAGTTCTGCATCTCGTTACGCAGAAACGCGAAGGATGAACGTGTTCTGCTTCACTACAACGGACACGGCGTGCCTAAGCCAACTGCATCAGGCGAGATTTGGGTGTTCAATAAGAACTACACGCAATACATCCCTGTATCATTATACGACTTGCAACACTGGCTCCAAGCTCCCACCATCTTTGTCTGGGACTGCTCTGAAGCCGGCAACATCCTTAACAACTATCATCGATTTGTTGAGAAGCATGAAGAAGAGGAGGAAGAGGCCGCCGACCGCGATCCAAACTACACGAAGACTAATTTCCGCCCCTACATCCATTTGGCCGCCTGCGCTGTCAAAGAGAATCTTCCGACAAATCCTCTTTTGCCTGCTGATCTCTTCACCTCTTGCCTCACGACCCCCATTGAGATGGCTCTGTGGTTCTTCGTTTTGCAAAATCCTCTCAAGACCAATATTAGCCCCGAGCGGGCCAAAAAACTACCCGGCCGACTCCAGGAGCGGCGAACACCACTAGGTGAACTTAATTGGATTTTCACTGCTATTACAGACAGCATTGCGTGGACGACCTTACCCCGTGATCTCTTCCGAAAGTTCTTTAGGCAAGATCTCATGGTAGCAGCACTGTTCCGTAATTTTCTTCTCGCCCAACGTGTCATGACTGTCTATGGATGCCATCCTCAGTCTTACCCCAAGCTTCCTGACACTCACCAACATCCATTGTGGGAGACGTGGGATCTAGCAGTTGACATGGCCCTGGCTCAGCTCCCTATGCTTGAAAAGAAAGAGAGTGAAGGATTTGATTACGAATATCAAAATTCAACCTTCTTTACAGAACAGCTTACTGCTTTCGATGTCTATCTCACTAGGGGCGACGCAATGGCTCAAAAGTCGCCCGACCAGCTACCTGTTGTGCTTCAAGTACTGCTCAGTCAGCAGCACCGGGTTCGTGCTCTGATCTTACTCGGTCGGTTTCTCGACCTAGGACCATGGTCTGTTCAGCTCGCTCTTAGTATAGGAATTTTTCCATATGTCCTCAAACTCTTGCAGTCTGCTGCGGCCGAGTTGAAGCCAGTTATGGTCTTTATTTGGGCGCGGCTCATTGCAGTGGACCTTTCTTGTCAACAGGATCTTATCAAAGATAGCGGATATAGCTATTTCGCACAGATCCTTAAACCTTCCGAGGGATTGCCTGTTGTTGACAGCGATGAACACAAGGCAATGTGTGCTTTTATTCTTGCCATGCTTTGCAAGGATTACAAGAACGGACAGATGGTCTGTAACCAGACAGATATCATGACTTACTGCTTAACCCATCTTCAAAATGAAGAGAATCCCCTCCTGCGTCAATGGGCGTGTCTTTGCATAAGTCAGCTTTGGCAAGACCTTCCAGAGGCCAAGTGGAGGGGTATTAGGGAGAACGCATACGTCAAGTTGGCCCACCTCGTGAGGGACCCTTGTTGCGAGGTGCGAGCAGCGATGGTCCATGCTATGACTACGTTCTTGGGTATTCCTGATCTGACAGAGGAAGTAGCCCGTATCGAGGAGTCAATTGCATGGACTATACTCGATATGGGGAATGATGGGAGCCCAATGGTCCGCAAGGAGTTCGTTGTGTTTCTGTCACATTTTGCTGTTCGCTTCGAAAGCAAATTCTTAGTGGCAGCTTATGAGCAACTGGTTGAGGAGAAGGAATATCTCATATTCCCTCCCCAAGATGATGGCCAGGAACATAAGATGGGCTTGCATTATGCAAGGCCAGACAATCGCAACAAGGATGGTACTATCAAGCCGTTGGCTCATGGTCTATCTCACAACACAGTATATATGGCGTTATGGAAGTTGGCTCTCGTTCTTAGTGTGGATCCTCACCCAGAGGTACAACGCGAAGCTACTACCGTTGTAGACTTTGTTCACAACGCGCTTCTCAACTCAAAGGTTGGAGCCCAGACACAGCTGGTCATGGCCGAGATCCAGAAACGCACGGTAAGGATAACGCATAAGCACATTCCGAGCACAAACCAGCGCAATAATGCTCCCGGTGCTTCTAGCTCGCAGCCTTTACCTTCTCCTGGACTCCTCCGTCGAACTGCGAGCTTGCTTTTCCCATCTTTGGTCCCCGGTGAGGACAAGTCAAGACCGACCACGCCAACATTACCTCGATCACCATCCGCAAAACTTACGCCAAATCAAATACCTGTGCCGCCAGAACAGAACGATCGACCATCATCATTGGCACAATACAATGTTGCACATGAACCCTGCTCGGGCGCCTACAAAGAACGGGATCTGTCGAAGCCTCCGGCACTGCCTCTCAAGAGCAAATTCCTAGAATGGTCAATTGAATATTTCCGTGAACCGCAGATGAAGCCCAGTGAGGCAGATGAACCAGGAAGCACCGAGTACAACGAGCGCCTCTGGCGAAGAGCTCGGAATGAAACCATTTTCAGAGAAACTCAGCCATTGAAACAACAAGCGGGAAGCCACAAATGGAACAACCAGCTTGGAATCGTCAACAATGGTGCTCAACCTGCGAAGATGACCTTCCATCAATTTGAAGATCATCTTGCTGTAGCAGACGATGCTAACACTGTTTACGTGTGGGATTGGAAGAAGCAAGGACGATTAAGTCGTTTCAGTAACGGCAATCCAGAAGGCTCCAAGATCAGCGATATGAAGTTCATCAACGAAGACGATCAGGCGATGCTGCTGACAGGATCATCTGACGGTGTGATTAGAGTGTATCGCAACTACGAATCGGATAGAGCCATTGAACTTGCATCCTCATGGCGTGCCTTAACACACATGGTGCCTAGTAATGTCAACTCTGGCATGGTGTTCGACTGGCAACAAGTCACAGGTCGGGTACTAGTTGCTGGCGATGTCCGAGTAATTCGGGTGTGGTATGCCGCGTACGAGACGTGTGTCATGGACATCCCAGCACGTTCGGGCTCTTGTGTGACTTCGCTAACGTCGGATCAAATGACGGGTAACATTTTTGTTGCCGGCTTCGGAGATGGTGCCGTTCGAGTCTTTGACACAAGAAACCGTCCTCAAGAGTCCATGGTGCGCAAGTGGAAGGATGAGTCAGATCGACAATGGATCAAGAGCGTACATATGCAGCGTGGCGGACAACGTGAGCTCTTGAGTGCAAGTAGGAATGGTAAAGTCAAAATCTGGGATATTCGTATGGATAAGCCGCTGCATTCATTCCAAACGACACGAGACACGCTCCGGACAGCTAGCACTCATGAACATCTACCAGTCTTCGCAGTGTAAGTATCAATGCAATGCCAGCATCATGAATCATATGGACTCGGGACTGACTCGATTGACAGGGGTACATCGGCCCACGCGGTTAAGGTCTTTAATCTTGATGGACATGAGCTTTCAAACGTTGAACCCTATTCAAGCTTCTTACAGCAGAATCGTAGCTCACCGATTTCGGCCACCGCGTTTCACCCCCACCGGCCAATTCTTGGATGCGCTGCTCGAGGTGATCAACACATCAACTTGTTCACTTGCGAGAAGTCCGAGTTTCTGCACCCAAGTTAGCGTCCTTGGGGGGGAGGGGGGAGGTTTCGCTTTTAGCAAGGAACAGAAGGACGTATTTATTTATTGGCCAGACCGCGGAGGAAAAGGGTCATTCCGGGCTTGAGCTATACCGGTATAGATATGAATGGTGGGTTCAAAGGGGTGGTAACGTTATCTGTATAGGTTGCATATCATATCATCCAGGATGTCTTTCGATGCTGGCGTTTAGGAGTAAACAAGACTAGCGAGGCGATGAAGGGTCGGGAAGAAGAGAAATGCTTTCCTTGACGAATTCATTTCTTTGGCGTCGTCAATTCTGGGGTCGTCAATTTTGGGATGCCTGTTAGAAATGATCTCGTGAGACTAAAGGATGGAGCATCGAAGAGCTGTATAATAAATTCAATACGAATTGCTAATGAGTTGGCTTGTGGTGCTAAGAGGCATGACTGTGTCTACGAGTTTCAGAAAGGATCAGCCATTTATTTGCAGAGCATTTTCCTACATAATACTGAGGAAAGGGAATGTGTTTTATTATTTGCCAAAGACCTCAGTACCAGGTACCTGGGCCATGAAGAAAGTAAAATACCTAGCCGAAACGATTTGACGGCAGATTGGCGATTTTTGGTATCAGCCCGCGATTCCACAGTTATTTTTTTGCCTTGCATTGCTGATAACCCCACCATGACGCCGCAGTTAATGAGACCGTCTGTCAAGGATGGCGGGGCAAGAACCCCGCTGTTACATTGCCGTCTTGATATTTTTATGCGTCACCTTACTCTCTCCAACCTGGTCACCGACACAGTCATCGTCGTTCCCATCACCTGATATTGGTCCGGTCTCGTTGTGAGCGTCACCAAGTTTTCTCACTCCCAATCACATTGAATTATATTTCTGTGTCAGCCGTCCCTCGTCCACCGACACGAGTGATTGCACGAAAACGAACCCCTCCTTGCGAAAACATAGTCGAATAACCTCATCATGGCCGACGCCCCTACTGAGAAGGCTACGGCTCCCCCTCCAGCTGAAAAGACTGCCGCCGCTGGTGGCGAGACCACCGAGGGCGGAGAGGCAGGCCCCTCGAAGAAGGCATTGAAGAAGGCTGAAGCCAAGGCCAAGAAAGAGGCCGAGAAAGCCCGCCGGGCGGCTGAACATGAGGCCAGACAAGCCGCTGCAAAAGCTGCTTCTGGGAATACCGAAGATCTTGCCAAAGATAACTACGGAGTTGCTAAGCATCTCACTAAGATTGACGCTGAACGAATCAAGCTCCGGAATCTGAGTGACGAGCATCTAGGCAAGACCATCAAGCTTCGTGCGTGGATCCAGAATGCACGTATGCAAGGTGCCAAGATGGCCTTCGTCGAGCTTCGTGAAGAGCGTGATTGGGCTATTCAAGGTGTCGTTGCGGCCAGTAACGAGGGCACGCCTGTTTCTAAGCAGATGGTCAAGTGGATTGGCAGTCTGAACCTAGAAGGCTACATTCTCGTCGAAGCTAAGGTTGTGAAGCCCCAAGAGCCTGTCAAGAGTGTGAAGGTCTCTAACTACGAGCTTCACATCGCCAAGTGCTACGTCATCAGTCCTGGACCTCAAGTGCTTGGCATGGGTCTCGCTGTTGCTAACCGGCCTGTTACCAACTTCGATGATGAAGACGCTGGAGGCTCTGTTGAGGAGGTCAAGGAAGGCGTGGACAATCTGACCCTTGAGAACGTTCCTGGTGCTAGCATGGCAACCCATTTGAATAATCCCGTCATGCATAAGCGAGCCCCTGTCCAGCAAGCCATCGCTGATGTACGATTGGCCGTTCGCAAACTGTTTGTTGAGTATCTCGAAGCCCGCGATTTTGTCCAGTTTGAGGCACCTTGTCTCATTGGAGCTGCCTCTGAAGGAGGATCTAACGTCTTCGGAATGCCTTACTTTGATAAACAGGCTTACTTGGCCCAGTCTCCTCAGTTTTACAAGCAATATGAAATTGCTGGTGGTCGGAAGCGTGTTCTGTGCATTGGACCTGTATTTCGAGCTGAGAACTCGAACACTCCTAGACATATGACAGAGGTAAAAGCTCCTGTTTTGGGCCACTGGATTAGCTCATTTATACAGAGAATACTGACCTACATTAATAGTTTACTGGCCTTGATCTCGAGATGGAAATCGAGGATCATTACCATGAGGTCCGGGACATGCTCGAGGGGGTTCTTCTTCACATCTTCCGGGGACTCCAGGAGCGGTGTGCTGAGCAAATTGCTCTGGTTCGAACAGTTTATCCCTCTGAAGACTTCCTTTTGCCAGAGCCCGGTAAGGAGGTTCGCCTGACCTTTGCTGAGGGCCAGGCACTTCTGCGAGCTGAGGGTCCGGAGGAGTACCGTAATGTTTCTGATGAAGAGGACATGAGCACACCGCAAGAGAAGGCACTAGGTGCTCTTATCCGGGAAAAGTACAACACCGACTTTTATGTCCTTGACAAGTTTCCCGAAGGAGCTCGTCCTTTCTATGCCCTAGAGGACCCCGAGAACCCTAAAGTTACTAATGCCTTCGACTTCTTTATGCGTGGTCAAGAGATTCTATCTGTATGGTGCCCTTCAGTATCCTTTGTCTTGTCATCGCTAACTTAATCCAACAGGGTGGCCAACGTATCCATGTTCCAGAGACTCTAGAAGCACGGATTCGCACAAAGGGCATCGACCCTCAGAGTCAGGGCATCAAGGAGTATGTTGACATTTTCCGCAGTGCCGGTGTTCCTCCCCACGGCGGTGGTGGTATTGGTTTGGACCGTGTGGTTGCGTGGTATCTGAACCTTCCGAGCGTGCACTTGGCAAGCTATTACCCTCGTACGCCAAAGAGGCTGTTACCTTAAGAAGCTGGGAGACTTTAGACGCCGTGGAATTTCTGATGTATAAAAACTAGTAAGATGCGGCTGAGCAAGGATATCAGGAGAACAAGGAGTGCACTTTCACACAGCTGCAGCTAGATCCAGTGATTGTGTCCCAAAAGCATAGTTCTTTTATTTAAAAACGTGAATATATGTGTGAAGAGGATCAAAGTGAGGTCGCAGTGTGCACTTACTGGGACTCGTTCGGATCAAACTCTGATGAAAGAATTTATGAATTTGATCAGACGAACATGCTATTCCATAGCTGTGGCAATGGATATGGATATAAACACCAGGTTAAATGAGACTATGTATAAACCTTGAACATAGGATGGAAAGACAATCAAGACAGCACACTATCAAACCTGTATAGTAAAATCAGAGTGCTACTGAGGCAAGATTAGGCAGGGTTCGTCTGTTGCAGAAAAGCAGCCCTCTAAATGGATCAATTGAGTTTCAGTAGTGCTGAGTTGGGCTCGCTTAGTATTAGATCTTAAAGAGTTAGTAACCTGGCCATCTTACTTACATTAGCTTCGTGGATCTATAGTAGATACGTGAGTATGATGATTGTGAAAATCGGGAATAACGGAATCAGGAAACAAATTGTTATTCGCTTTCTTGCCCCAATGGTTAACGTACCCGGCCACTTGTACTGATTGAAAGTAGCACATATCTCTCAATTGGATAACAAGTATCTTTTTCGAGATGTTGATAGACGTCGAGAGGATGGAAGGGCGGGTTGGCGGGCAGCACGCCGACTGCTTCAAACTTTGGATGAGTGAGTGAGGGATCTATGTATGTACGGTTTTGCTCCAGAGGGCGCGTAAGATCCAACGTCAATCGTTCCCCACGTTCGACAACTTGCATTTGCATGCACCTACACAAAGCTGCGCCCGTTGAATGATACCCTGAATCATCCTTTATCGTGCGTGCAAAGTCTGAAGCCGAGTTCCCGGAAAAAGCGTCGGTATCCTCTCCCCTAGGGGCTAACACTGGAGCCTTGAACTGCATATCTCATGTACCAAGGGTCTTATGATACAACTTAGCAAAGGGATTAACAATAGCGAGACAAATCCCGGAGACAGACCAGGCATGCTCAGCGGGGGGATGTGGGAAGCTTCGTTTGGATGTTACCTATTGGTTCCACAGACATTCCATGTGCTAACGGTGATAGGTCAGTAAGCACCTAAACGAGTTAAATGGGCTTTTAGGCTGTGGATGCAGTTGCTGACTACTTGACATCCATATATATCATCTGCGTATAGGAGCCAAACGACTCAGAGTCATAAAGTTCTTGTTGGAAATCAAAGCACACCAATTCAATAACCGCGCCGTAGCACCCCCCCTTCAGCCCTAATCTTTTAAGTGAGGTTTATATGGACCCATTTTGTGAACATCTTCCACAAGCAAAGCCGATAGGGGCTCATAGAAGCCGCTTCAAGATCCCAGAACTCGGGCCAAACCGCGTGCAAGCAAACAAAGGATGCTCAAGAAGTCCTGATTTCAAGCTGTATTACGGGATCACTTGAGGGTCTGTCGCTAAAGCGGGCGGCCAAAGCGGGCGGGCGGGCGGCCGACTATAAGCAGAGTCGGATGCAGATGTGGCTTCGCCTGAAGTTGTTGTCGGTTCAGTTGGACCAGGCTGAACCTACTAGAGTAAGTAATGGGGCTACGTGTTCAAAATAGGGCCGATGAAGTTGCAACAATTGACTTGAATGCTGTGAACGAGTTTCGTTGTGAGATTGCGAAATGCGTTTATGGTGTTGTTCTGTTTATCAACCATGATATTGATGAATATAGTGCTCGGCGCACGATATTACCGAATGGGGCAAAGAGCACAATGCACCACAATTGCACAAAAGCCATTAAGTCCTGAACATATCCGGAGTATCTAGGGGAATAGTTATCTTGGCTTATACGATCTTGATATGTCAAGCGCAGATCCTATTGTGACCCCATGTGAAAGAGGACCCTGCTTACCTACATGCCAACGACCCACCAGACCTCGGGACTAAAAGGAGGAAAAAGAAGAGCAATAAGAGACTGGACGGAGATCAGGCAACAGTTATTTTTGCCATTGTGCATTAGACGGAACCTTTGAAACTCACTAGAACGACGGTGGCAAGGCAGGTCAGTGGAGTTTGTCGTGGATTTGTCCCGTCTTGTGAAGCCGTTATAAGTCTGAACCTAGAGCTATCTGACTAACAACTCAACCTCACACTGGCAAAGCCTCGAAGAAAGCAAGAAACTTCATAAACAATATAAAGTGACGATTCTGGTGGGGGAAAGAAACAGGCTGATAAGAGCAGTGTGTCAAGAGAAAACATATTGTGCTTGATGAGTGTACACCACTCCCACTAATGCGTCGACGTTGCTATCCAAGGTGGCCCTGCCTGCATGTGCAGGAGACGTATTTTCTAGCCTTGAATTTGCAGACTAACTCACGAATTGCCCATAACGTCTGGGTAACCATTGGGCTCCAGGGAGATAACTGAACTGCGCTGAGCAGGCGGGTAAAGGCAAGGAAATAAGGGACGAATTAAATGCCCAGTATCGTCGGCCGCCTTGCTGCAGCTCCCCCATCGAAACTCCTCCTAGGCGACACTTTAGCTTCGAACGCGACATGGAACCCTTTCCGCAAGACTGGACAACCTCTCTGAGGCCTTTGATCATCCAAAACATTTCTCATTTGGAATTTTGCTGCAATGCTCGAGTTAGGAAGCTCACGATGTTGAATCCAAACCCTGGCTTGGCACGACTAATACGCAACGGCCAATATGCACGTCAAAGGCAAATGCCGTGTCAGTTTCGATTGGCACCTGGGACTTTGCCATATGCCGTTTAGCTTGACCTAGATCGCAAAGTCTCAGCCAGTTCTTAAAAGGGCCCAGGCCCAACCTTTCCCGTCCCCCCGTTCGTGAAACGCATTCCACGTTATGCTTCATTAAGGCACCTTTACTACCTCCTAGTACGACCTTCCACTTGCTGCGCTGCCTGTGCTTTTGGGGCTCACCGTGGTCAATCGGTCTGCACCTGCCTTTCCATCCCCCTCCACCTCTCTCTTCTTCACCCACCCGCGTCAGCCGCCCGCCTCGTAGATAATTCATCCACCAACCTAGAGTCAAGCCCCATTCAACCTCTGCTTCCTCTCTACTATTTCAACCAAGAAGTGCTTTTGTCTCCTCGAGGCAGCATTGAGTTATCAAATACCCATCTGCGCTCAATCTCAATCATCTCTGGCTTCTTGCCCACTTTTGTGTGGCCACAGGCACTCCCACCGAACTACTCGATTTGATTCTGCTCTACTCCACCCGCTTCGTTCAACCTTCCCTCAACCGCCGCCTCTGAAGGTTCACGATGGATTTCACCGGGCAATACAACTTTGCCAACCCTCAGCCCTATCACCAGTTCATGCCGATTCCTCCTCTGACACCATCACACTCGCATTCTGCCGGCTCCGATGACTTCAATGCATCCCCGCCTGTCAGTATATGACCCTTCTCCGCGATCTCCCCCACTCCCCCGGTGCAGCCCTGCCTTAGCGTTCCCTTACCTGAGCATTACTCTAGCAATGTTGAGCCTCACAAGCACAGCGTTCTCAGCATCTTCAACGATGTACCTGCAGCTCGTCTATCTCACAACCTTAGCGCATCCTCGCTAACGTCTTGTTTTAAACTTGCATAGGAAAACTACGACGGCCTTTCTACCAGTCAAAATGACCAGTTCCAGTCTTTTGATTACACCACCGCCCCAGGTTTCAACGCAAACCCTCATCAGTCTGCCTCTGGTTTTCCTGGGCCTCCGACACCACCTGGCTATGCTTCTCAAGTTCAAGCCCATCAACAAGGGGGCTCATTGAGGAATGGCTCTCCTGACGAGCAATCCGTTGCGCGTGGGGGTAGCGAGGAAGATGAAAATCTGACTCCTGCTCAGTCTCGGAGGAAAGCACAGAATCGCGCTGCGTATGTTTCCATCTGTTCCCGTCCTGATCTTCATACTCCGTGAGAAGGCCTCACAAACCATACCATTGTTGGGGCTTCGAAACACGGTACTCGGCGACGAGTTACTCCTAGTCTTTACACAACTAACATGTGGTTGTACAGACAGCGTGCCTTCCGTGAGAGGAAAGAAAAGCATGTCAAAGACCTGGAGGCGAAGCTTGCCGGCCTTGAGGCAGCTCAGCAGCAATCATCCCTCGAAAACGAACGCTTGAAGCGAGACCTCCAGAAAATATCCACCGAGAATGAGATCCTTCGCGCGACATCGCACATGAGCCATGGCTCCATCTCGCCAGAACCTGCAACCGGACCTCTGCGCTTCAAACCTACCGACTTCTACTCCAACGTATTGCAGAATCACACAAATAAGTCTCCCTCCCACCGGATTGTTACCTCAGATGATGGAGAACGTCTCCTCGCTGCCGGTGCAACATGGGACTTTATCATATCTCACGAATTGTTCAAGAAAGGTTTAGTAGACATCGCTGACGTCAGCGAACGTCTCAAGAACTGTGCTAGATGTGATGGCCAAGGCCCTGTTTTCTCGGAGCGTTCGATCACCAATGCTATCGAACAAAGTGTCGCCAGTGGCACTGATGACCTTCTCTAGATGAGTAGCAAGGCGCAAAATGGGCAAGGGGGGGAGAAAGGATACATAAATGGCCTTTATGATTCACGTATATTACGCTAAGAGACTAAGTGGAAGAAAGATGATACCCCGCCCGTCGGGGCTTTTTGGCGTGGCGTTTTGTATTCAAGGTTTTACGTCTGTCACCGAGAAATATTTGAATTACTGTTCGAAGTTCGAAGCACGCAGCAGATGGCTGTCATTTGCAGGACCGAGCTAAAGGGAATTAACTGAACTGTATCGCGAAATTGGTGCAATGGTTACCGCTTCTAGGTTTCTGGTGACCTTGAAGATTCAACACATGGTGGCATTGGTCCTGTATTATGATGACTTCAGGTATTTAGGTTCGCAGAGATTGATCAAAATTTATAAGACTGTCTATGGTATACTATGGTGCTTAAAGATAGCAACTATAAGCAACAGCAACACGATGCAGAACTACGCTGCCTAACTCCAAAGAGAAAGAACCAAACCCTTTCCTCATGCAAATCATACAAAAACTCTTCACGACAAACATAATTCTTGGCAAGAAATTCTAGGCCCTGACAAATGTAGCAACCGCCATAACCCTCTCTTATGCCCCCTTTTACATACCTTGACTAGTTGTAATCCTTCTGCCTCTTAGCATCCCTGCATGAAACGTAGTTTCATTATTACGTTCGAACCTGGAACTACCAAGTCAGGTTTCTCTTTTTGCATCCGAGTGTTCGCTTTGACATTCGACTCTGATACGATGATTGAGCTCCAGCACCACCACAAACCGACGTACCATTGGTTCATATCAATTGTTTAGTCCTTCTTTGTGCCGTTAGTCTGAATCCCTTCGTTCTCGACATGAGGGTGCTTAATGGTAAGGCACCAAATGTCAAGATAATCGCAAATGGTAACAATCACATCAACAACGAAACTTCCGTACACGCCGACGGCGGTTCCAAGCATCATGAACATGAAGGCAACCTGGTAAACACTATCGCCAAGAGCGCTAGGCCACCCAACCCCTGTATAACGTTGGAAGACGGGACCCAAGGAGTCGATGACGCCAAAGGCAAGAGGCAAGCCCAGTACGTTCCAGTAGGGAAAACGCAGGTGAACAAGATGGGCTGTGATCATCTGTCCAACGCTATAGGCGTTTACGAGGCCTGCGAAGAGGGCGAACGGAATCAGATGGCACTCGCGGATCTTGGGTTGCAGATAAAGGTAGGCAACAACCATAGACCAAATGCTGAAGAAGGGTACAAGACCAAGGAGAGCGCCTCGAGAACGGTCACCACGTGCACGTCGAGCGCGGATGACGTTAAGAGAGGACTCGACGGTATTGAAGACAAGGACAATACCTCCCTGGATAAGATACCACTCGGTGAAGGTGAGATTGTAAATGAAAGACGGGATGCCGAGAGTAGAAGGCACACCAATGGTGCGAAACATGCTCTGTTGCCAGAAATGGGCACCGCCAACATAGCCAGTGAAAATAAAAACCAGGACGATCGCAAGAACACCCTCAACAGGTCCGTTGACGATACCAAGAGTAAGGGTCTTGGTGTGATAAGTCTCCCATGTCTGAACATAGAAAGTCAAGAGGGCTAATAAGTCAGCCTCGCCTGTCTCGATAGAACTCCCATGATTGACTCACATGCGAATAAAACTGCCACAGTCTGCCAACTCTGTCCCATGTTCTGAGAAGCAGCAAAAAGGAGGACTTCAAGCGAGGTATTACAAGCGTCCACTCCATGATCGAAGAGTTCACCCAGAGGTCCAGACTGCCGGGTTCGACGACTGGCTGTTTAGTTAGCACAACTTGAATAAGCCGCAAATGGGATCTGGATGAACTTACGCCTGGGTTCCATCCACAGCGTCGAATGTCTGATATAGGAACAATCCCAGCGCCCAAGAATAATACACCCAGGAGGGGCAATCTTGGTCTAACGTGGGATTATACCAAAGCAGTGTTAGGAAGTTCGCGACGACGAACGAAAAGCCGGTCAATGTGATCAGATTCGGTGCCATGCTCATAGGGAAGCACTTGATGACGAATTTTGTGTAGAACGGCTTCAGGACATATTTGGAAAGCAGCGAATGGTCGACACCAGAGTATTTGTACTCGCGGAGCGCGGGGAGCTCCTTCTGCCGTACGTAGACCATTGTGATAGCTTGTCTATTCTGTTTGGGATTTCTCTTCTCGGAAGATGCGCGTTCTTGGTTGTGTGCTTCGGTTGGCCTACAGAGCGCTCGATCGGTGTTGGGCCTTTGCTCGTGGGAGTGGGTAAAATCTAGGTTTCTCGTCCGGCTCCTCCTCTGTGCTTGTATCTTCTCGCCTGCTGGATCATGCAAAGAGACGTGGAATAAATCGGGCTATTTTGGTAAACAAGGAGCCAAGAGGTACGCGGTAGACGACGGTGGCAGTTCAAAATCTACCCCATAAAGAAATCAATGAAGAGGAGAGGATGTAATCAAGAAAATCGAACGTGGTAGAAGCAAGAATGATGAAGGAAAAGAGGCCAGTAGTCGAAAAGTGGATCAATCAAGAAATCAAGACCAACGCGATATGGGGAGGGAGGGAGGAAGCGGAGGCATGGATAGATCCAGTCCAAATCCTTGAGTCAGTGTATAGGTACGTAATGCAGAATGTTTGGAACAAAGCGAAGGCCACGTCTGCGTTCGTAATTGCAGACTCAGTCCTTGCTGCCCGCTCTTGGGTTCTATTGTTGATTTCCTGCTTCAGAAAACTACCTTACGTAGTAGATAGTCGAGATATAATTCCCAGGAATGGAAGGGAAAAAACAGGACCCCCTGACCAGCGTCATGAGACCCACTCACACAACTACTCCAAATTTCTTCTTCTCATCATCTCCTTTTCCGAACCAGAGCTTAAAGGTAAGGGGAGCATGCAGTCACAGTGTTTTTCTGACATGTGCCACCAGTCAGTCAAGTACATTCCCACAGGGGATAAGAGCACTCGTGAAACACACAACGTACCGCGAGTTATTTGTCGATTTTACCACATGGTTTAATAGGGTCACAGTTCCTGAAAGCTAGGGTATTATGCAATTACCGATACGTTCCCGCCTGTCACCATCTTCGAATAGATAGACTGGTAGGGAAACGCGTGGAAACCACCTTAGCCTTAACAAGGCGCGCGCCAGTCAAGAGTGTCAACACTTATGTTTCAACAGCATGATAGTCGTTCATCACATTATGTTCGCATGTCGACTAAGGACTACTAAGTCACCTGTTCTTCCTATACTGCAATTGTTGCCCGTCGGCCTCAATACATTTGCTTGACCGTTGGTGTTTATGTAAGTATAAAACATCGCGGTTGGCTTCCGTCAGAGCCCATCCCAAAAAGCATCCAACCTTCCTGGCCCTGCAACGGTTGCGCGGGGTCATCATCCACATGGTTTTCCCCAGAAACTATTCCATGCTATCTGAACAAGGAATCGCGTGAGGAATAGTCGATACTCATCGCTAAGCGTCTCTTTCCAACCAGCCGCCTTTTACTTTGTAGCTTGTATTGCTGTCGCACGACCTCGTTGGCTCTTCTCCCCCTCGCCTTCAATAAATTGCTGCACATTTGCATGTGCCATATTGAACAGTGGACGAGCATGGTCCGCCACTGGCATGCGATTGGCGTCTTTGATCTCAATTCGGCGATGACATTCACTCTTCTTCGATGGGCGCCCATCCCCAACTGCACCAAACTGTCCTTTTCCCTTGGGAGGCTGAACCTGCAAGGCAATTTCGTCAGATGCAGCTACTAGGAAGTCTGCTCCGCAGTACCAGGCATGATTGACCTTGTTGTTGTAGGCTTGGAGTTCCTCTGCTGTTCTGAATTTAGATCCCGATGCATATCGAGAATGGCTGAGTTCTGATGATGCCCAGCAAGCAGACACCGTAGCAGGACCTAGGCCCCCAGATGATGGCACCTTTGTAGGATACTGAAAGCCATTCGTCGATGTGGCTATGGATACACCAGATCGGGCAACTTTGGAATTGGCAGACAATCCTGCTAAAGTCTCACAGGTTGTTGTAAACACAAATAGGGGCGTCTTTGAAGCCAGTGAACCGGTTACGCCGAACGACTGCGTGTTCTGTGCAAGGCTGCTGTTACTAATACCTGCTTGTCGTAGAGTTTGTCGGGTGATAACAAGAACGTCGTCGTCCTCGTCTTGCTTGACATCTTGACTTGGTATCTGTGTCTGCAGGGCTTTGAAAGTTGACTCGAAGGTCGATGGGCGATACTGGCGTTGTCCAGGAGGGCCTGCAGTCAAAGGTCGTGGGGCGCCAGGCCCTGGTGCTAGAACACCAGCAGTCCGGGCAGTGCTGCTGCCAACCGCGCGGTTGAAACTCACGGGGGCTCCAGAGGGTTTGCCAGGTGGCTTATTGCCTTGATGGCTCCAGAACGCGCCGTCGTAAGACCTCTCAAAGCTATTCTTCTCCATCTGTGTCGCGGGGGATATAGTGGATAGTCCATTGATGCTGTTGGACGCATCGTTGAGTCCAAAAGAATGGGTGGGTGGAGCAAAATGCTCATCACTACGAGTTGTCGCCTTCAGGCTCAGACCTGGCTTGATGCCCCGGAGAAGGGCTTTCTGAGCTCGCTTCTGATTAGGGTTGGGATATGAAGCCAGGTTGTGAAGAGACTTTACTGTCATGTTCATTAATGGGTCCATGCCGAGTTCACAATCATCATCGCTTTCCTCGCTTGGTTCACCGTCGGTCAACGTATCTTGTTCAGCTTCAGAGAAAAGGGACGTGAGCGGCGATGGAGTCGTGGAAGATACAAGACGGGGAACCTGAGCAGACATGTTGACACATCTGTGGTCTGTGTCGTTCAAAGGGCTGGGAGGGCTGTACTGTTGGAGTGATGAGGACCGCGAGCCAGCCTTGAGGGGCAGGGTAGCAAGCACAGACTTGGGAAGCAGAGAAAGACCAGCTGCAGGAAGACCGGCAGGCCACTTGAGAGAGCGACCTCGTCGAGCAGGCGGCTGTAGTGGTTGGGAAGTGCTGGGGTTGTATGGGGTACCAGCCGTAGTGTAAGTGACTTTTGAAGCCGAAGTTGGAGCGGTTGGGGTAGATGAGACGATGCTGATGGGGGAAGACAGGTCCTCCATGTTGGTCCAGCTTGGTATATCGTGTTTGCCAGAGATGGTAAGGGCGATCAATATCTCTGAGATTCAAGGAAGGTGCCTGTTAAATTGAATTTGCTAGATGGTCCGAATCTGTCTGAGCGTGAGAATGAGTGCGTGGGTAGACCCAGCGAAACGATGCTTCTGCAAAAGTGGGAGAAAGTAAGTACGATGCAGAGGTGAAGATGCGTAGTGCACTATAAGATAGTTTTACAACTGGGTTCTCACGCCTTTGCCATCGTTTGAGAACAAGTGACCATGCTTACGGAGAGAACCAGGCTGGGGGGATAGAAGTGAGGGTTGAGGGTAAGAAGACAGGATCGAGTGTGCGAGACGACGATGTGCGTCAGTCGTGGTGTTGGCAGGAAGACGAGTCGGAGGAAGGAACCGAGTGTATGCTCCTTCCTTCTTGTCTTCGGCCCGCACTGCGCAGCTCGCGAGAAGAGCAGGAACGGGCTGTCCAAAAATAAAATTAAAGTTTAAAATAAAATTAAAATTAAGAGGAAATATATGGATTAAACAAAGAAAGATCGGTGAAACACCTGCTCATGGGATCCAAGTGTTGAGGATATGAATGAGTTAAGATACCCAAGGATTATATGGATGGTGAAACTTCTCAGTAGTAGGCCTGCCAGTTGAATAATTCAACAGGTTAGTTCTTTGGCCAATCGCATGAGGAAGTAGAGGGAAACAAATGCATCGCAGGATATTACAGTGAGCTTAAGGTGTTGCAAAGGCACTCTTACCTATGGGTCCTTGTATCATTGTCAAGACTAACAGTGACTATCAGTGTCAAGATACATCACCGTGATGCAAGTGCGCTTTATGCAAGGAAATAGTAAGGTTGGGAAGAAAAGCCCAAGGACCATACGTTACCTTGGGTAAAGTGGTGATCTGACATTACAGACTGAGGTCTGAAGGTTCTGCATTGGCAAAATTCAAGTTCCGGTGCGATTGTTTTTTTGCAATCTGCAACTTAAATTGTAAGTCAAATTCTCGAGCCTGGCATTTGTTACATATCGTGAGCTTTGTATGGTATCAGTAGTGAATAGGTCTTTGCGAGCTCATCCATTCAATATATTACTGTGACTACCTGACATTGGCTGACTAGCAGCTACAAGCACAGGTGGCAACATCAAGTCACCCATTTTGCTGTATGGTTCCTCGAATACAAGCAAAGTCAGTTGCCAGGCTTCAACCCGACTACCTATGCAGGATTCATCACTCCGACATACAAAGCGCACAGTTCGTTCGATCGTTCATTTCTTCCTTTGTATCAACATGGCTAATTGCATCCAACCGTCCTTAGTTCATCTCATTCGTTGCACCCAACCATCAGTTTTACCCGCCTGAAGGCTCATATTAACATTCGAATTTCCTTTCTGTCGATTAAAGGAACAAGTTTGCTTGCAGCATCCGCCACCTCTTCAAGACGATGTAGATTCTGTTGATACCACGAGTCATAGCTTGTCAGGCGACAGCTACCGAGTCGGAAATCACAGCGTCCTGCACTATACCTTAGGAAAAAAACAAAAATAGAAGAGTACAAGAATGTGTCCGACATGAAAAAGAGACTCCTGCACATGATCTTCAGACCACGGAAGTCAAGAAACTATGAAAATTTATGTTTTGGGTAATGTAATACACAAAGGACGTAGGATAGTAAACTAACACAAAGCGATGTAGCTAACCAACAAGACACTATATTAGTCTAAGGGGCAGCTATGTCTTTGGGCATATAGCCGAAGTATAAGTGAAAAGGCTAAAAAATATGAACACCGGAGCGACATGCGGTGGATCGGGATAGATTAGAAATGGTCCAGTCTGTATAGAATGATGATACTATCAGAAGCTCACTCGGCAGATTCACTAGAAACCACCTGGTGGGTATGCGCTTCCAGGTACCATTCCAGGACCTCGGCCAGTCCGCGAACTGGGTAATTGAAAGTCGGGGGTATCTAGTAACATGTCTTGACGTTGCTGTTGCTGCTGTACTGGTCGTCGATGGGGAGGGCCCTGTTGGTACGGTAGTGGTGGGGGATTGGGGTTCCAGCGCGGGTTAATACCGCGCTGGGATATGGATGTAAAAGTCGAATGTTCCGATTCAGCAGGGCTTCGAGTGCCCGCATTATTTGCGTGGATATCTTCGTATATGGGTTCAATAGGTGGTGGCTGAAGATTGTTGTTTGCTGGTGGTACATCGGAAGCGAAACGGGGATCAACATCTTCATAATAGTTGCTGTTTCCAGTAGCTACAGGCTGTTGTGTAACTGGAGGCGTATTTCTTCCAGGGAGCTCAGCTGTCGGATGGCCATTTACAAGGGGGGACGGTGCTCTGGGTGAGTTTCTGCCATCGCCTTGAGTCCAGGCTGTGCGGGGCGGAGCATATGGACTAGTCATAAGAGTCAGCATCGCACCTACGCGGTGTAAGTAGGAATCATACTCATCAGTGCTGTATTTACTTCCCTCACTCATATAGGTATCATGTCGTTGTGGAATCTGCCCCTGCTGGAGCCCAACCATACCTGCAACATCCGCATCACTGTCCCGAAGCTGTCCGTAGGTTCCATCATCGTGACGCTGAACTGCTGTGGACGCATCCATTTCTACTGCGCGGCCACCAACAGTGGCAGGCTCGGTACCCGGCAAAGGCGGCGGCGACTCAGCCCGTGGCAAAGTCGACTCCGGGCTGTAGGCGGTATAAGTGTTCACACTGGGCATAGAAGGATTCGTCGAGCCATATCCATTAGATGGTTCTGACGGTTGAGTATCGTGAGCGTAGGTTCGAGCAGGCGACGGCCTCCGATCGTAAGGGCCATTGTTGTATGCAGGGGGCGCACTTAAACCTCCCCTCATCCCATTCACACCATAACCACCTCGGCTGGACGGTCCGTATCCTCCCCGTCCTCCTCTGGGGCCATAACCAGCCCTTCCAGACGGCCCATAGCCCCCACGACCTCGCAATGGGGCTCCGTAATTATCATATCCTCCACGACCATAGCCGCCTCTTCCACCATGGTAACTCCCTCCACCTCCCCTCCCGCGATTGCTCAGGCTTGGAGAAGGTCCTCTCCGCGTCATATATGGGTCGGGAACACCGTCAATTATGTTTCCAAACTGATCGCGAGAGGCTTGTCTCTGCGGGGTCCTACCAAAGGCCGCAACCTCGCCAACGCTTGCCGCCTCGTTAAGGGGTGCTGGAGATCGGTTTGATGTGGTCCGGCGGGTAAGAGGAATTGCTTCTTCGCTGGCTTCGTCGCCTCTGCTCTTCTGCTCAAAGGTTGTAAAGGATGGAAGATTGTCGTGAACACCATTGCCACCGCTCACGGTGGGTATAGTCGGTTGTCGAGAAACTTCAGGTTCGGCAGCCATCTTATCTTGAGCATTTCTGTTGTAATAATTCTCCCCGCTCATTTCAGCATTCTGTGCGATACGCCTTTGCCTGTCTTTCCTGCTGACTAGGGTGCGGCGCATCGCACAGGTTACCAATCCACTCATAGCGACGAGGATAGTAGCAGCGAGAACAAGATAAGAGCCCCATGCTAGGTGTGGTACAAATAGAAGCACGTCGATCAAAAAGGCTAACAGGCAGACCAGGAAGTCAATGAAAAGGAAGATAAACAAGATGAGCAGATATCTTGTAGAATGCGAAGGAGCGTGCAAGTGAGACACAGCTGCCATGATAGTCATGACAAGAGTAATGAGTGCCGCGACTGGATGCACTATAAGAATAGCAGAAAGCGTGTTCCGAACGCCAGATGGCAAATCGAAGGCTTGACTATCGTCCCCAACTAGTTTGGCTAAAAGCAATATTAGTACAGTTTGGGAGGGAAAACGCTTGTGAGCATTGCGGTAGACTGACCGGTGTTGTATCCAACCCCGATACCGCTGCATCCCTTCCCTTGTTGGCAGTAGCCAAATACGCCATATGTTACACCTCCGAAGTCGCTCAATGGAATTGCTTCGATAATTGGGGTTGATATAACGGCTAGTAGGAGCAAGGCAAACGCTGCAAACAGCAGCACTGTCAGTGGAGTTCCCGGCCGTAACATGGCAGGTATGCGCTACAGAGCGCTCGATTGAGGAGTGACAGCAAGACGACAAAGCAAGCGGCCGACGTCGAAAAGACGCGGGGACGAGTGCAATATATCAACGTGTAACTCTTTCGTTGTTTCCTTCAGCAGCAACGTTGATGAATGGCATTGGCGAAGGGAGAGTGAAGATATCGGGAAATTATGAGGCAGCAACAATACTGAGCGGGAAAGCTGACCGAATCCTAAATTCCCAAGGATATGTTTCTTCAAGAAGTCCGTCTGTCCTTTTGTCTACCTATCTCTGTTCTGTCGATATCCTTCAATGCGAGAATCGGTAGCTACCTCGACGGGTAGAGCAGAATGTAGCACAGTCGCGAGATCTAGACTATCGCCTGTCGCAGGTATGAAGTCGATGGGTCTGATGAAGTAAACGACAGTTGTCAAGTGGTCAGATTATACTGAGACGCCCGAGTGGGCTTCGACGACTGATGCTATCGTCAATACGTCTCGACACCGTGCTCCAGTTGAGAAGTGAGTTGGGAATGAACGTATGTGGTCGGGATTGAGCAACGAGGAGGGGGATTGACTTTGGGTGTTATCGGACAAGGTGCCTTTGCTTTGCTCTATCAAACTTCGCTCTCAGTGGCTTAGCAGGGGAATCGCAAGCGCTAGTCTCAGTTTGGCTAGGCTAGTGAGAACCTATGTCGATGCACTGGTCCAGGCACAAGGGGCCAGCCCCAGCCATCTCACCTCGTCGAATACACGCAAGACCAATCTAACAAAGAACGTCGCAGAAATTTGTATATTCCATGCATTGATCCCACCGATCTATTTATGTTGAGTTTCTTATGTCTTAAGCACATTCTCTCTTCACGATCCATTGCTTCCTGGTAGTTAATAGTCGCTCGTTTTCGTTGGAAAGTTTGCGCCAACAGTCAACTCACTCAGGGTGCCAATGAGACAATCTTAACCACAAGTTTAATTTCTCAGTCATGCCATGCTGCTTATCCCCATCCCAGCATTAAGGGAAAGGAAGGTTAGCCCCCCATGTGGGCCTTTACCGTTGCAACATGCCCACCAATCCCATGCGTCGTAGGCGTCATTTTCGGTTGCAGTCATACTACGCCTCTTCTTTTTTGGCTCAATACCCTTGTCAAGCCGGTTTGGGCTCGATCTCATGCAGTACGTATTACCAAGTCTATTGAAGCTAAAGACGAAGCTAACGACAACTCTTTTGAAATGGAAATCTTCTATGATGAAGTGGCTCAAGTAGTAAACCAGCACTTGATGGTTTTCCAGTGGTCTCGGGCCTTGCCTTATCTGAGACGACGTCTGGCCCAGCACTGTATCTTCTTAGAACGACCCACGTCGATAATGTGCACCGACGTGGCCTATTAGTATCAGGAGCAAACTTAGTATCCGTATCATGTAATAATATTCCGCCTTTTGTGGGAGACTTGACCTCGATTGTTTTCCTTGACGTACTTACGCGCGTCTTACGTCTCAATTGCATCGTGGTGCTAAAACGATAGCTCACGACGAAATATTCATCAGCTACAGCACTAAAAAAAGATTTTTTTTCATTCCATATATTTTTATCCGTGGCTTGCAATATTATATGCTTACATTTTGGCCAGTTCACTCAGTTACTCTTTGCATACATGTACATTGTCAGCGATGAAATTCAAAGATGAGATCCATGGCCTGGCGGCTATAGCTAGAAACTTTTTCCTTATAGGCGTGTGCCGCAATTAATCTGCAACGGACCGATGGTCCTTAGAGTTGTAGGGCCCATGCTTATCGGCCAAGCCAGCCTGCCAGCCTACCAGAGGGAAGAAAGCATGGAACCCCATATAAAGGTTATAAAGGATGATGTCCATGCTTGGGGCTTGATGTGTTGAGACCACCTTAACTACTAAGTAATTTAATCTCGCGTTCCATCCTGTTTCTACGTCACGAAACAGACTGCATAATGCTTCATGTTTCGACATGTTGCGTAGTCTCAAATATTCACCCTTCCATTGACGCTCACATTTATCGAATGCTTCGTGTTTCATTAGTATGTAACATCCTAGCTGTCTCTTGTGATAATTTCATCCGTGTTTGAGAGCATGTGATCTCACACAGATGCACTTTAATTGCTGCAATTAATATACACCTCAAGGCTCAAGGGAAGGCAAAGGGGGGTTTTCATTAGTTCGCACCAACTATAAATTTTACGATTACCTCGACTTTCACATTCACGATCCCTTGGGCAGTGTGTCTTTCTGAGTTTTCATGATCTAAAAGTCTCCTGGTACTCATCTGATGCGCTGTAAGGCTTTTTTTTCAACATGTCGTAAACATTTCTTTATACCTTTTTGGCTTCGTTGGCTTACCCTGTAGTTAAGTGGATGACACTCATAAACATAGCTTCAAAGATATATATGTATTACCACTGCAGACTTGACATATCGCATCATGGGAAATGCAGAGTGATCGATATCACCAGAACCAAATGACCAGATGAATCTAGTGATGCACTTGGCATACCCTAGAAAACTAAGACAGTGAACTCGAACGAGACACTTTGCGTGAGCAGGCAACGGTATCACAGTATCTAAGTACGGTGAATTGCGCCAACTTCCCATGCGGCGTTTATTCAATCCATACCCGTATGGGGGGTTTGTACTGGGCGAGTAAATTACGTGACTGGCCGGGCCGGGAAATCGGTCTGAATTTGCCCCGACTTGCGGAAGGCGATCGTGTGCCCACCGATTCGCCGACCCGTTCCGGGGATAAGCTATCCGGCAATTTTCATTTCGGACGTCATCTATGACTCCAGAGATAGGGCGAAGAGAATTGTCGCATATCGTCTCTGTTTATACTTATTTTTAGCCGCCCCCCATCCCCTCAAATAATACCTGGTATGCCCTCAGCCATTCGCCTGTAACCACAACCACCAATTGCCCCATGGTGTTCGACTGTTGATCACGACCGACATTCTACAGCATGTTGCGCAACGCCATGCAGGGCCACTCGGTGAGCACCACCATGCGCTGCCGGCCCAGAATCTTCGCGCCGCTGTTGCGAAGACTACAATCAGGTGGCCCTTTTCAGGCCATGAGACCACCGTCGCCAGAGGAGCTTGGTGCCCCGAGGCGGGCGAAGGAGTACAAACAGGGACGGCGATGGGCGCGCCGTGTCCTCTTGATATCTGCAGTTGGAAGCGTCATTTATCTCGGTGATCGCCAGATATATGCATCTGGTTTTGGACGCTCTTTACACACATTCGGAACTGGCTTGCTCGTGGCCTTCGACTACAAGCTGAATTTTCGACCACAGCCTATTACTGGCGGGACTGTGCAGGACCTGCATAACCGGAACGCTGAGCGCCTGTTCAATCTTCTTCGTGCCAATGGTGGACTCTATCTCAAGATCGGACAAGCCATTGCAATGCAGAGTGCAGTTCTGCCCCCCGAGTTTCAAAAGATGTTCAGCCGCATGTTTGACGATGCACCGCAAGATGATTGGAGTGACATCGAAGCAGTGATACGGCAAGATTTTGGAAAAAGTGTCGAAGAGGTCTTTGGTGTCAGCTTCACAGGCAAAGAGGGAATGGGATTGATGGAGCGTAAGGCTCGAGCAAGTGCAAGTGTCGCTCAAGTCCATTGGGCCAGACTTGCGGATGGCCGTGAGGTGGCTATTAAAATACAGAAACGGGAGATTGCCAAGCAAATATCATGGGATCTCTGGGCCTTCAAGTAAGTCCAATAAATGCCAAGGCGATTCCGTGTACTTACTGATGAACAACAGAACCGTCGCCTGGATATATTCTAAGTGGTTCGACCTCCCACTGTACAAGCTTGTCCCGTTCATCACAGAGCGACTCGAGTTAGAGACGGATTTCGTCAATGAGGCCAAAAACTCAGAAAAAATGCGAGAGCTTGTCAATGCGGAGAAGAAGTTGAAAGGGAGAGTATATATACCTATAGTCTACCCCGAATTCACGACAAAACGAATCCTTGTAACCGAATGGATCGAGGGTGTAAGGCTTTGGGATAAGGAGGCCATGACATCTAGATGGCTTGGAGGACATGGGAATGGATCACCTGGCGCTGGTGCTCCCCTTCCCCAAGTTGATCTTGAGGCTGCACGTCTTGAGCTTCGGACGAGGCCGTTCCAAGAGAAGCTTAAGCCAACACGCCAAGAATGGCGCGGCTCACGAGGTCGTGGGGGACTTGGTCTGTCCACGCGAGAAGTCATGACGACCATGGTGGACCTCTTCTCCGCACAGATTTTCAAGTGGGGGGTTGTTCATTGCGACCCGCACCCAGGTAAGGGGTTTCCCGAGCTTTTGGCTAGATCTAACACACCCAGGCAACATCTTTATCAGGCGTCTACCCAATGGCCGAGCAGAGCTTGTGCTTATTGACCATGGCCTCTATGTTTACATGTCTCCCAAGTTCCGAAACGAATATGCTACCTTCTGGAAAGCCCTTATGACATTCGACAACAAGACAATATCGCAGGTGACAGAAGCATGGGGGATCAAGGCAGCAGATTTATTCGCCAGCGCAACACTACTGCGGCCATACGAGGGTGGAGACAAGCGTACGCAAAATGGAATCATGAAGGAACTTGAAGGCAACACGCCGGCTGAGCGGCACTACGCAATGCAGAAGCGAATGAAGCAGGGCATTCGAGAGATCCTGACGGATGAAGACAAGTGGCCGCAAGAACTAATCTTCATCGGCCGCAATATGCGAATCGTACAAGGTAATAACCAGTATCTTGGCTCACCTGTCAATCGCGTTAAGATGATGGGTGAATGGGCAAGTCGAAGTCTATTCGAGGACCCTCAGTTGCCACTGAGCGAACGCATCCAGAATCGCTGGCGCCATATCATTTTCAAGACCGTCATGGCAGCCTCTGATGTGGCCTTCTACATCTTTAAACTGCGTCAGTGGTTGGGTCTTGGAGGAGGCATGGAGGATGAGATGGAGAAGAGAATGAAGGATGTCGCACAAGACTTTGGCATTGAGCTTCAGCATGATGTATTTGATGGCTGAGCCAATGATATTACAACATCCATGGATGTCGGGTGATAATGTGCACCGTCTGTACAACATGACGAATTCTCCTTTCATATATCAAGAACATGTACAATTCATATAGATATAGTAGACAATAATAGCCTCGCCTTGTTTTTGCTTCAGGAAGGGTGTGCGTGAATCGACAAAACAGAACCTCGAAGTTGGGTAGCAAATTACTTTGTTAGCAGTGGGATCATTCGGAAACTACATATCAACATAAAGTGTGAAAACAACGCAAAATTTCTGTTGCTCCTGAGGTTTACTCTTTTGCATACCATGGATCTAGGCGGCTGTTCTACGTTTGTGAAGATGGCATTATATGTATTCATCTTTCATTATCTCAGAATGTCTGCCGTTAGATGCGTCGGGCTGACCATGACTGGCTCCCGGATCGAATTGGCATGGGTCTTTGATGGCGGTGTTGAAATTGAAGAATGATGTTTTGCAATAAGTCGTCGTTATTATAAAGTAGATAATTCTGTCTCCTTTGTGGACACACTTTTTGCCACCTTCTGCTCATAATTTCGGCTCCATCACTGAATTCATCTCATAAGAATATTATACATATGCTCCCTTCTTCCGCTGGCTGATAGAGGGCGAGAGAAAATGGCTGACGTAGGACGAATGATAGGATGATGAGTATTGTGTAAGTACAAGGATACTGGCTATATATACGACACGAGACTGGGGTTCATCGCCCATGGGAGCCTGTATCCCAGCTTGACTTGTTCACATGTAGATATATGAACAAAGTAAGGGGTAGCAACAAGATACCGCCTGAAATTTCTTAGGATGATCTTCAAACAACAGACTAACTCGGGTATCATACGCATTCTGTCTGTATGTAAACGAACCAGTGGAGCATTAATAAACCTCTTGTTTCTTCGCTTACATGCATTGGATGCCCTGCAATTTAAGCCACTGTATCAATTGCTACAAGGTCTGATTAGGTAGCATTTTTGTTTCCACAACTAAGGTACCTAAGGACGGTGGACTGTCCTAGACTGTGTAACAGCTAGTGGTGTTATGGACTAAGGTACCAGGCACTTTCTCATTGGCTTCTCGTTGCCCAGCAAAATGATACCTCACCTAGGGTAATTTTCTTGCTTGCTGTTGGGTATCTATAGACGGATGCAGTTAGTGTCGGCAGCTACTTTCTAACAGCCCAGTTTAGTTGTCACTTTATCAATGCCCTGTACCTGCATCAGTGGGCCGATCCGATACAGCCTAAAACTTGGGACTTCTGATTTGGTCGGCCTGTAAAGTAAAGTTGGAGGGATACCGGTATTTCATGCCTGGTGCTAAAATTCAACAAGGAATGGAAGTTTGCACTACTTTAGTTTGGATCTCGCTACCTACCATTGATGAGTCTATGTATCGAATGCAAGCAATAAACTCGCACGTACCTTGAGTCCTCCGTCCTTAATTGAGACACAGACTTGATATTAGAGTCTAAGCCCAGGCTCATGGGTCCTGTGGCGTTAGATTGGCGGGTTTGTCTCCACCCAGACCCCGCTCTTAAGGTAATGACCACTGGGCTGAGTGCGGGTTTGACCTCAATGTGCGGACTGTGGTACAAGACTTCCATTTCAATCCAACGGTACTCAATGGCATCCATATTACGAAGGCCGGTAATACATAACTCTCTTACGCACCACGGAGCAATTGTTCAAGCCGCTTGATGCGGCTTTAAATTGACGAATAATTGCCGCCTTTTATTAACGGAGTCAAGTCCTCATGCAGAATTGGCTTCCCCCTAATGCCCCTGATGCCCCATCCAGTCAGATTGTCTTGGACCCTGCACATCACTAGCGCCGCAGAAAGTTGGCGAATCAGTTTTAAGGGTCCGCATTCGGGACAGTCTCAGAACACAAATGCGCCGAGGGATTGCTGACGTCTTTCAAATGATATGGTGGATGTCATGGCTGTATACTCTGATGAAACACGGACAAAAAGCAAATCAGTTTTTGCATGCTGTATGACTGAATGCTTGGCATCATGTGTATTTCGTTTTGGATTGGCTTGTGTACCCCAATATTTGAGGCGATGGAAATGTTTCGCACATAATAACTGCCATGGAAGGAAGTGTTTTGTACCTAGGTAATATGGATCATGCCCAGCCTCTCTAGGTAACAGTCAGTCTGGCTGGGCTTACTCCGTAGTTGCACGCGTATAAGGGTTGCAGTCCGTACTTGGTTGGCATTTTTTGGACACATGCTCCGTTTTCTAAGCTCATTAAATCCATGCCTTTAATCTCTAATTCCATCAGTGCCGCTTTTGACCTTCCACAACGTAAATCGTACAGCCAATCAAGACCCCATCTTACTCGAAACGAGCCTGGGCCACCCCTGATAAACAGTTCCCTAACTCTGATTCCCGCTGGCCATTTCAGACGCACATCAATCCTGTTTCCATCTCATCTCAAGGCTACGCACGAATCACCACAGGCCAATACCAGGCAAGACACGTCGCCCAGCTCATGACCCCCCTTTGCAAACTGGAACTGCTCTAAACGAGCGCCTCGACCTTCTTCTAAAGACTCAAACGCTCTCCACTGATCTCTAACACCCACTGCGTACACTGGCGGCTTCCACACAAGGTACACATGAGTTTTACCTAAGATAGGTATCCATCAACCATATTACTTCCCTTCCACATACGAATGCCCATCTTCCGCACCGCAATTATTTGAAAACATCTGTCGTTGTCGTCAAGTCCAGTTTATGTCATTTTCCTTGACACCTGCAGATTTTCCATCAACAAAGCCATTGCAGCCAGCTGCCATCTCCCGCCAACACACGCTTGGACTTGAAACTATCGACCAAAACCGCCCACTATCGTACGCCCATCCTCCTTCCGTCTCGATCGTCCCCGTTCCTCCACCCGATCCTTTGTCATTCGTTCTCGACTTCATTTGAAGTCGCCCATCTGGGCTTTGCTCCCCCCATCCTGCCATCTTAGTCCCCCCCGCTGCTTCCACGTGCTCCTCACCCTCCTTCGCGCACCGCTCGCTCATCACCCTACCTTACCCTCCTGTGTTGTCGTCCTTGGCCGCGACTCTTTTCCTTTTCATGATCATTCCCCCAGAGGATGAACAACGAGCAGCCTCGCCGTACCAGTTTCGGCATGTTGCTTCGACGCAGTAAGAGTGGCGATCTTGGCAAAGGCGGTCGTAAGGCGCAGGCCCTTAGAGAGGCTGAGCTTGAACGACAACGCCAGACCTCTGCGCGCATTGCTCCCAAATTGCCCGAATTCGCCAATCATTCCGAACAATTATCTAAATCTTTTGGCCCTGAGCTGCGCCCCGAATCACCAGCCAACGTTCCTCGATCAGCAGATTACACTGCTATCCGGCCTTCAGCAGAATACTCTCGGGGATATAGCGCTGCTGCCCATGCCAATGTGCCTATTCCGCCGTTGCCCAACGGTGGTTTTGATCCATATGCCAGAACTGAAAGCATGACAAACCGTGGCCGCTACAGCTATGCTAGTAGTGCCATCAGCACGGTCAACAGTCCTCGTCGTGTGCGCAGAAGAAAGGATCCGACGCCCTTGAAGTGAGTTCCCCTCAATGCAGTCCACTGGTTACATCGATCGTCCGCTAACGCCAACACTAGCATTCTAGTCATTGGTACTCGTAATTCTGGAAAAACTTCTTTTCTCGAGTTTCTCAAAACAGCGCTTGCTCTTCCTCCCAAGAAACGAGCCAAGAAGGGTGATGACGAAACGCCTCAGAATCGCAACACTCCCTCAGGAAATTTCATCCCCCATTACCTTGAGACTGAGATTGACGGGGAACGTGTTGGCCTCACAATCTGGGACTCTGAAGGCCTCGAGAAAAATGTAGTCGACCTCCAACTTAGGGAGATGTCCGCATTTCTTGAAAGCAAGTTTGAAGAGACCTTTGCCGAGGAAATGAAGGTTGTGCGCTCTCCTGGTGTTCAAGATACCCATATTCATGCGACTTTCCTTGTGCTTGATCCTTCTCGACTAGATCGCAATATTGCATCAGCCAGGAATCCAGCCATCAACGGTCAGCAGAATGGACATCTTGGTGCGCGCGTGCTTGGGAGTCTGGATGAAGATTTGGATTTGCAGGTTCTGCGGACACTTCAGGGCAAGACTACTGTAATCCCAGTCATTGCCAAGGCCGATACGATTACTACAAAACATATGAATGTTCTCAAACGAAGTGTTTGGGATAGCATCAAGAAGTCTGGCCTTGATCCTCTGGAAGCACTCGGCCTCGACGAGGACGATGAAAGCAGTATCTCCTCCGAAAGGATTGTTGAGGAAGCTGAGGAGGAAGACGAGGCCGAACATGGACGTGGTGGCGCTCAAACGCCTGAAAGTCAGGATTTCCCGCTGCAGGGCCATCGAGAAAGCCCAGCGGCCTCGCCAAGCTCCAAGAGGCTTTCTACCAGCTCCATTCGACGACACAAAGCACAGGAAGAGGCAAAGGAAAGGGAAGACGAGATCCCTTTCTTGCCACTTTCCATTATCAGCCCAGATCTTTATGAGCCCGCTATCATCGGCCGACAGTTTCCATGGGGTTTTGCCGACCCTTACAATGAAGAACACTGCGATTTCCTACGTCTCAAAGAGGCAGTCTTTAGCGAATGGCGTGCCGAGCTTCGTGAGGCTAGTCGAGAGCAGTGGTACGAGGGATGGAGAACCAACCGGCTCAAACAGAGAGATGTTCCCTATCGTCACCGATAAGGACCGTCGAACGTAGGGGCAATACACCTGCCAAGCAGGATCTACGCGCCCTCGATACGATTGAAGCCACATCGCTATTAAATCATGTGTCAGCTTGACGCAACATGAATCCAAACGCCTTACTGCGACCATTTTTCATTACACACCACTTTAACGCTATACCATCTTCCGGAAAACTGCAACATACCCTTTTTTCATCTTGTTATAACATTTCTGAAATCGCGAGGAAGATCACTGTTCTATGCAGATAGGAATTGCTTCAACTCGCCTTCACGGCTGATACCCATTTATTGAGACCCTCGACTGTTTCTACTGCATGGCTTTTGACTTTTGGACCAACGAACGAGCTAGCCTCGCAAGGTTTTATCAACTTCTCATGATATGTCCTTCCCTTCTTTTTTATCTTTCGACAATCACTCCCAAACATTGGCGTTCGTGGCATCGGCTTTGTAATGAGAAGACTTCTTGACGTTCTTCTCTTTATGGCTCCGCTTCGCAACTTACAACCTTCTTGATATTGCTAGAGCGAAAGGCCTGTAGCTAGCTTTATTGTCGTTCGTGACGGGCCGAGGAGCTTTGATCAGCTCTGTTTGTTATGGTCTGTAACACAGTCGGTATTTGGCCATGGCGAAGAAATCGGGCAAGACACGTGCATTAACATCTCCGTTACTGGCTCTGTAGACTTTGAAGTGCCGGAAGACGTCACCATTTCCTTAGTCGGTTTATTTTACTAGAAATTCATTGCGCAATGCGTGCTTTTACTGAGAATTGACTCACAATAGCTAAACAGTCTCGACTACTCATGTATCCTTGAGTGTACGTTATAGTAGTGATAAGCACAGACTCGTCGCCCATCGTATTAGAATCGTTGCGACGCGGTGTGGTCGCCATCGTATTTACCGTAAAATATAAGCCAAAGAAAAATTGTACACCATTGTTACTGCTCGTTGATTTACAAATGTCCATGCCTTTGCCATCCAATGTTAGAATGGCGTGGATTCTGCAAGCTCCGTGTTGATAGGGTTTCCATCATCGTCAACATCCCCTTCCTTCCGAAACGGATTCTTCCCGACTCCCTTGATCTTTGCAATTTCCTTATAGCTCAAAGCCACGCCATCGAAGTTTGGAGGCAATCGGGCATCAATCATGAGAACCTCGGTCTTGATGTTTCGGGCCCGGTCGCGGTACGCCTGTTGATTGCGTGGGTGGTCAAAAAGGTCGCTCATGGTTTCTATGTTCGACCATCGGACTCCGTATTCTTTGATAAGATCACAAAGCACCTGGGAGTCATGTTCAGACCAGGGAACGCGCTGTCGAGGACCTTGTCGCTCTGGATCTGCCATACGAACCTCCTTCTTCATCTGTGATGCGGCCTTTGCGATGGCGTTGAAAGGGCCGGACAATGATGGTGCCTGTGGCGGTGATCGCAGCCTTGCATCTTGCAATGACTCACGTACAGAAGGAGGATGTTCGGGCATCGAGGAGAATGAGGGCTTGGGAACGCGCCTTGTTGAATGTCGTGGCACAGGTTGTGGCCTGGGAGGTGGTGGCATTTGTCTTCGAAGATCATGGCGCCTCTCTGGGTCAATACGACGAGTGTCGGTCTCAAAAGGATCTTCCCCATCGTCATCTTCCTGGGAAACTCGCGGTCTTTTCTGCCCTCGTTCTTGCTCCCTCCCACCGCCGGTAACTAGGCGATAAGAACTTGCTGGAGGAAATGGACTACCAGTCAGGAGCTCGGCATTCGTATCCATGTGATAATCACGGGGAACTTCTGATCTGAATCTTGCAAGCTGCTGGTTGGAAGGAGGAACGGTACTACTTTCTCGACTTTTACCCTGCAAGGCTTGAATAGATTTTGGACCGACAAATAGACTGGGCCTGATGGGTTGGTCAATATGCCACTCTGTTACCAGATCGAAGGATCACTTACTCTGCTTCCTGACTTCCTATCCGCACGATCGATTGTGAATCTGACCCATAGTCATTACCTTGACTGTAGGCAACCTCCAGTTGATCGTGTGCAGGCGGCTCAGTATCCGCCTTCACCCTATTTTCCTGCGTCAACGCGTTGTACAGGCTCTTAAAGCAATCCAGGAGATCTTCCACCAAATTATGCAGGGGAAAGTGCTTCCTCAGTTCGGAGATTCCGCCATCTTCCATGATCTTTTTCATCTGAGCAATACGTACTGAGCACAGATCGTCAATATCGTGATCGACCTGATCAACACCGCCCAGGTCTTTGAAGTAACCCCCAGAAAAGAGTACTGTATAAGGAGGGAGTTCTCTCTTGCCGTTGTGTTCCCGACTGTTTAAATCCATTAATGTTTCTTTATCCTGGCAGAAATAAGAAACAAGGAGCTCCTGAAGGTCTGTTTCGTCCTTGCGACGAGAGAGATTTTCAACAACCAACCATGTCCGAAGGTGCAAGGTGCTCTGAGGATGTTGAAACATGTCGTTCGCTGGCGTAAAAAGTGTGGGCAAAACTTCATTAAGGGTTTCGAGGAATGGGTAAATATCCGCTGCCTCCTCATTCTCAGTCCCGTAAAGCTTGTCATAAGCTGTCACAACGTTGGTGCGTGCGATCTGGGTTACCATATCGCTTTTGTTTTGAGTGAAATTCTCATCCAAAAAGTGCCCGAAATCAATGAATGGTACCTTATGAGACAGATCAAGTACGTCATACTCCCCTCTGATGTTATAGAAAGCACGTCGCTTTATGTCCAAGATTCCATTGAAGACATCATCAGCTTCATTTGCCTGGAAGCAATCAAACAGGCTATCGGCAGCTCTTGCTAAGTCTGGAACACTGAGCTCCAAGATCCTTTGTCGTGCGGGGGTTATTACTAGATCATGCTGAAGTTCTACAATGGGGCTGTCGATTCTTTCAGATTCTTCGTGGTCTTCCGCCTCTTCCTCCTCGATGAATTCGGTTTCATCATTCAGCGGGTTCGAGGGGATACTGATCTCGTCTTGAGCCGGACGAGGCGGGTTACGGCGAGCGACTGGATCATCCCGTAAACTGGGTTTCTTCCTGGACTCCGATTTGACCTGTTGAGTACGCTTAGTTGGGGGTGTTGCATGTTGAACTGGGATGTTGTTCCGATTGCTTCGCCTCGGTTCCTTATTTTGTGCCTGAGCAGATGCACGTTCTGCACGCCCTGCCGCACTTCGAGTATTCATTGTTGTGTGAAGTGTGTACGTAGACGCGTATGTGCCAGGTGAGCCTGGCGCTATTTGCCCAGACGCGTTGTTGTGATGATTAATCCTCCTCAATCACTCATCCAATAAGAGCTAACCCTAACCCTATACCGAACCTCTAGACATCTCATACCTGACTTCTGGTGTTTCGAGCTTTGACCACCCTCATAAAGAGTTTCGAGGTACCGACTCACGGGAGATGACAGCCCTGCAAGGTACCTGCCGTGCATACAGTATTCCAGTACTAACTACCTTGAGTAAGTTAAAGTAAGACAGCCAGTCATGTCTGTATATTTTTGCATAGGTACTATAGTATAAGCCATGGATTGATTTTTGGTTGGTCTTTCACACCCATAACCGCCGCAAAGAGTCATTTTGTATAGTTATTAGCCACGAGGGGATTTCTGTAGCAAGGATCGAAGCTTCTCCTTTCAGTTGTAAATTACAAGTCGGTATTACGCAGCCTTCTTTGATACAACTTCAGCAAGTTTGTTACCGTGATCAGGTCCGAAGAAGCCCGTGAGATAGGCTGTTCGCGTGAATAAGAGGAATAACTAAAATGCGGGTCAGCGTCAACAAAAGACCTCATTTGCTATTGGAGCAATGTCTCTATTGCTTGCTTACCGTCATTGCAATATTGCCCCAAGTCACCGCGTTCCACTGAGAAGGGCTTGACAATTTGTGCCAACCTAGCCCATAAGAACTGAAGCCTACGTGACCGACATCTCCGAGCCACAGAGCAACAAGGTACGCTCGAACAACTCGGTTTTCGGTGGTGGTTGAAAGAACTGCGATCCCGATGAAAGCTAGAAGCAAATATAAGTTTCCTAACTGCCAGGCTATAATGATGCTATTATGAGAGGCATCAACATCGTTTTTCTGGGGAGATTGTTCGCCAATGAACCAAGCTGGATCAATGACGGCGCCAACAAAACCGGCAACTCTGTTGTCGGTGTTAGCACACGTCCTATTAACAAAACGGATGCAAGACCCTGATTATGAAGAATCTTACATACAAAGAGATAGGCTCAACAACAGTGAATACTATACGTGGAAAGGTGGGGAGAGAGGATGCCATGCTTATGGATTGTTGCTGCTATGTATCCGTATGCGCCAGTGACAGATTATAGCCACCTCGAGCAAATTGAAGTTGGGGAGGGTACGTACATCAGGTACGTAGTGTGAAGTTGGATCAACGATTTTTCCATCTCCCCGCCAGAATCAATCTCCGGTTTCAGATACAAGCATCTAATGAAATAACCAGGTCCACTGACGTCAAATCCCCGGACAGCTCGGGATAGACCGGAGCGAGGCCGATATCGTTGGCCGGTCAAGGATCTCCGGCAAATAACCGACCAGTATTTCGAGCTTTTTTCCGTTTGACCATTGCTTCCGGAGTCCTAGGCAAATTGAGCCGTTAAAATCTAACAACCGAGAACAACGAGACAGGTAACTAGGTAGCCTTGTCTCCGACTATTAAACCTCTTGCCATTGTGCAACATCTCCAACTTCCCTGCCCCGAAGAATCCTCCTGCAACCTTAAGTTGAGCCAAGTCATTTCAATTGGCTTACCCCAGCTCTCGGAATAGCGTTTCGCCAGCCAGCCAACTGCCCATCATGCTTCGAACCGTCACGGGACGCGCTGCCGCTTCGGGCCTTGTGAAGTCTGCTCTGCCTCGGGTCTCCCAAGCAGCTGCACCCACATGTTCGCCTGCCCCGCAACTACGACTCCAGAACAAGACTCGGGTTGCTGGTCTTCAACTCTCCAGAGCTCTTCATAGCACTTCAGTCAGAATGTCCCAGACACGAACAGAGAGCGATGCCTTTGGCGAGATTCAGGTCCCCGCCGACCGATACTGGGGAGCCCAGACGGAACGATCTCTCGAGAACTTTCGTATCAACCAGCCGCAGGATCGCATGCCCCCGCCCATTGTCAAGGCATTTGGTATCCTAAAGGGTGCTGCTGCCACTGTCAATATGCGATATGGCCTTGGTAAGTAGCAAGATGATTTAGATGCGGCTATCTCGTAGTAAACCGACATGTCATACATGATTTAGCTTACATAGTCTGAGTTGTACCTCTCCATAGGTTCGACTTATACACCAAGCTGCTTTGGCCTCAACACAGATGGACTGTGCTTACTCTCCAAGTAACTGAATGCTAATAATTGCCTTTACAGACCCCAAGATTGGTGCTGCTATCCAGCAGGCTGCTAAGGAAGTTGCCGATGGCAAACTACTTGACCACTTCCCTCTCGTCGTTTGGCAGACGGGTTCCGGCACCCAGTCCAACATGAACGCCAACGAGGTCATTTCCAATCGAGCCATTGAGATCCTCGGTGGTACAATGGGTAGCAAGAAGCCTGTGCACCCGAATGATCACGTCAACCGCAGCGCGTCCTCTAACGATACCTTCCCTACGGTTATGCACATCGCTGCCGTCCTTGATATTGAGGGTGAGCTCTTGCCTGCACTTCATAGCCTTCGCGCTGCACTGCAAAAGAAGGTCGATGAGTTTGAGGCCAAGAAGATCATCAAGATTGGCCGTACTCACCTCCAAGACGCTACCCCTCTTACTCTCGCCCAAGAGTTCTCTGGCTACGTTGCTCAGCTCGACTTTGGCATCAAGCGTGTAGAGAGCTCTCTCCCTGACTTGCGCCTCCTTGCCCAGGGCGGCACCGCCGTTGGTACTGGCATCAACACTTTCGAAGGCTTTGCTGAAGCTATTGCTGAGGAGGTCACCAAGATGACTGGCACTGAGTTCAAGACTGCTCCTAACAAGTTTGAAGCCCTGGCCGCCCATGACGCCATTGTCCAGGCCCACGGCTCTCTCAACACTCTTGCTGCTTCTCTTACCAAGATCGCCCAGGACATTCGATACCTCGGCAGTGGCCCCCGGTGTGGTCTTGGTGAACTCAACCTACCTGAGAACGAGCCTGGCAGCAGTATCATGCCTGGGAAGGTCAACCCCACCCAGTGTGAGGCCTTGACTATGGTCTGTGCCCAGGTTATGGGTAACCACGTCGCTACTACCATTGGTGGTATGAATGGCCAGTTCGAGCTAAACGTTTACAAACCTCTGGTCATCCGCAACCTCCTTCACAGCTCACGCCTTCTGACGGATGGCATGCGCTCTTTCGAGAAGAACCTGGTTGCCGGTCTCGCTGCTAACGAGGAGAAGATTGCCAGCATCATGAAGGAATCGTAAGTTCTTGAACATCACAATCTCGAAATGAATACTGATCAAATTTATAGCCTCATGCTTGTCACTTGCCTAAACCCCAAGATCGGTTACGACATGGCCAGCAAGGTCGCCAAGAATGCCCACAAGAAGGGCCTTACCCTCAAGCAGAGTGCTCTCGAGCTCCAGGCTCTAACCGAGGAGGAGTTTGATACTCTTGTCAAGCCTGAGCTTATGGTGGGCCCCAGCCCCTACAAGGGTTAAAATTATAAAAAGGAAACAGAATCCGAGCGGCGAAGACGCGCGATAATTTCACCATCGTGATGCCGTGTATAAAAAAAAAAAAGATAAAATATAATATAAAAGCGCTGATAGATCATTGCACGAGTCCTACACGGAGCTGAATCAATCACGAATTCGCCGACCTTGCCTTAGTCATGCAACGACAGGCATCATAATTCTCACAAACAAAACCTTGCCAAAAAGAATAATGGCACTTGAACTACCCTTTATGAGCAATGAATAGAAACTTCACCCTCCTTTGCTTTATGCTTGTCTACCTGGATGCGTTAAGTATTGTGCACATAAGTCTCGAGTTTAAGAGAAAGGTGCCGCAATAGAGGTATCCGCCATATCATGAAATGTATGCTACTGAATTAACCGAACTTTTCTTCATCATACCATATATTAAGCCTTCCATGGTCTAAATATATGTACCTTTTGAAGCAAGGATAGTATTATGACAAGTCATCCCACGACTACTAGATGGCTTCACTTGTCTACTTACTCATGAGAAGTTATATTAGAGCATGTGAAAGAGCCAGACCATTGTCGAAGCGCAGCTCAATTCTGTTGAAAGGCGGACACTTGCCTAGGCCGGGAAGCACCGGCATTGGCGGCGGTTTCCTAGGGATGGGTGGTAGCTTCGGTGCGGATGGGTTGCCCCTCCCCATTGAATTTGCCAATGGCAAGCTTCAGCATGTGGCGATTTCACGTGCTACTGCAACAGAGAGACATACAGCCTGAGACCATCCAATATCAAAGCGTTCACGGCCCCGACTCTTGTGAAGCAGCTTCCCCAATCTTGCAGTCAACATGGTGTTCTGAGCTGTTGCCTCTTGCCAACGGCACATGCAGCTCCCCCTCTTATACCTCCCTCCCCCTTCGCTGCCTACTATCGCCATCAACCGCTGGTCTGTTCATTCCCCACTGACGTTGACTTATACTCAATGTGCCAACCGACCTTGGAGAGCCCACGATGGCCACGATCGAGCCACGTTTAATTCATTTGCTCAACGAGCCGACAAAGCCGCAACTCAGCCCTACCGATCTTCCCCCGCTTCATTCGCTTGCATTTCCTTCGGCCACAGATCGACCATTGCCCCCAATCGAGCCCGACACGAACAATCGTGGTGATAGACCACCCGCAGACACGCCATCTATTTTCAACGTCGTCGGCTCAATAAACTTGACCAACGATGATATTTCTGTTGAAATTCGCAAGGAAGGGAATGGGCAGGATGGAAAGACTGCACCCGTTTCTGGAGGATTTTCGTTGCGGATAGCCTCAGGCGACTCGGATGTTGTAGAGCCAGCCAATTCGATAAGTCGGTTATTGGATGATAGCGCCGAAATACTTGACGATGTGTCGAACAAAAAGCGACATCGCGGTCTTCATCCCAAGGAGGACTTTATGCCGCTTCCGCAACCACTCAAAAAGCAAAAGGCCGCCCAGCAAGCGCCAGTCATGCCACCGATCATCAACGGGCTTCACGAACCTCCACCCCACGCTGCTTTATTCCCACCCATATCGTCCGATTCGTTCGGTGGCAAGGATGGCTCGCAGATGAAGATGATTCCCGATTTCACCCAACCGTCCACGCAATCATCTACTCGGCAACCTCCTGAGGCTGAACCAGTTTCCATCGCCAACAAAACGCGAAAGCGGACCAGTAAACCAAGGCGGAAGTGGTCTGAAGAGGAGACGAACCATTTGCTATTGGGTGTCAATCGACATGGGGTGGGAAAGTGGACGAGTATCCTTGAGGACACTGATTTCAAATTTAACGATCGGACAGCTGGGGATCTCAAGGATCGGTTCAGAACGTGCTGTCCCGAGGAGCTTCGCAAGTCCAACAGGTCGCCAGATCTAGAGTCGCCATTGCACTCCGACCGAGGGGCGAACCAGAAGGGCAAGATAGATGCGCACTTTGAAAAGATACTAATAGACGGGAATGCTGTATCAACAAAAGACACGACCTCGGCAATGCAGCAAGAAATTGACACGACTCCGAAACAGAAAAAGAGCCGAGCACATCGCAAGAAGATGGAGGATCTTGTGGAGCTTGGTATTCACGGACCTTTCAAGAAGTCCCATCGTCGCGAACGTCGACCTTTTACTGAACAAGATGACACGGAAATACTTGAGGGATTAGAGATCCATGGTCCCGCTTGGACCAAGATTCAGAGGGATCCACGCTTCCATCTTTCCAGTAGGCAACCAACAGATTTGAGAGATCGAGTACGAAACAAGTATGCCGAAGTCTATCAGCGAATAGAGAAAAGCAGTCTTCAAGCTAAGGAAACAAGTCGGGGGAACGATGTTATGGAGCCATCTGTGAGGATCCCAGTTGAGAACTCATTTAAACCTTCCAAGGCTACGACGTTGGAGCCGCAAATGAACCAGACTACATCGCGCGAAGATCTTTCTCGATGGCCAGCTCACCAAAGAATCGATACAGGCGAAATCCTGGGAACAGCTCAGATATTCGAGTTCGGTGAAGTTGCGCCACCTCAGTTCATGGGCGGTGAAATGGACATATCGCGTTTGCTACTTGACGATGCCAAGCTTCTGCCGGCGATTTCACGATTTGGCATCGAGGGCGTCCCTGGCTTTTCCCCATCGACAAATGTCCCGCAGAAAAGCCTTGACGAAGATGGAATGCAACACGCAAAAGGATTATCAGTTGTCGGACAAGCATCTATGAGTCGCAGTGTTCTGCATTAATGTTCATGAATGTTCGAAAGAGACAGGAGTTGGGAAATATTTCTAAATGATATCGGGCGTACATAGATTGAGGTTTGGAACTTGACGAGAATACGCAGCACACGCTGGTTGCCGGTCATTAGTCACGTTTGTCTGATGGAAATGGATGTTTTGGCGCTTCAATGAAGGGAAAACAAGGTGCCTCACTGGCAAAGATGGAATGTCTCAAAAGTTGTTATAATGGCGGTTCTGTTTGAGCCCAAGACTACCGAAAGCATATTGTGGCGGTCGTCTCTAGGCGTGTTCTAACATGCATGCACAGAATGCTCTGTGCCAATTCTTCTTCTTCGAGGCAGTTTAATTTGAAGTGATGTTTTGGGTCAACACATCTATCTCAGATAGCAAGATTCAATGACCCAATTAATCGTGGGCCGGCTCCCAAACTCCACACTTATCCGCTCATTGCGGTAAGGACTACTTAGGTGTAGGAGATCATCTGATATATCACGTGATACACCGTAGGGCTCGAAACCCCCACTAGCGAGCAAAAAAAAAAGTGCGATCAACCATCATTCACTTCGCTCATTGTGAAGCAGGTCCCCTCGCCCATCCTCCTCATCACCGCCGACAAACCAGCCAACCGACACAATGGCCCGCGGAATGTAAGTACAACAGCGAGAACGATGATAGCCGTGAACAAGAAAGCGGATTATGATTTGGGCTTCTTTCCTATTGCACTGTTGTTGAGGAATGAGGATCTGACCGTTCAACAGCAAGAAGCACCAGAAGCGCCTCAGCGCCCCCTCGCACTGGCTGCTTGACAAGCTGTCCGGCACCTACGCCCCCAAGCCCTCTGCCGGTCCTCACAAGCTCCGCGACTGCATGCCCCTGATCGTCTTCATCCGAAACCGACTCAAGTATGCTCTCAACTACCGCGAGACCAAGGCCATCCTGATGCAGCGATTGGTCAAGGTCGACGGCAAGGTCCGCACCGATTCCACCTACCCCTCCGGTTTCATGGACGTTATCACCATTGAGAAGACTGGCGAGAACTTCCGTCTTGTCTACGATACTAAGGGCCGATTCACCGTCCACCGGATCCAGGCTGAGGAGGCTGAGTACAAGCTTGGCAAGGTCAAGCGTGTCCAGCTTGGTCGTGGTGGAATCCCATTCTTGGTCACGCACGATGCACGAACGTGAGTTCTGTCAGACATCATTCAGCCGTTGGATCAAGCTTTGGTCGATTCGAGTCACCCGATAAGATAGGAGCTTTATTTGACGGTTGTATGTACACCCCAAATACTCATTTGCTAACGAATATCAACAGCATCCGTTACCCTGACCCTCTGATCAAGGTCAATGACACTGTCAAGATTGACCTCGCCACTGGCAAGATCACCGACTTCATCAAGTTCGACACCGGCGCCATCGTCATGGTCACTGGTGGTCGTAACATGGGTCGTGTTGGTGTCATCACTCACCGTGAGCGCCACGACGGTGGTTTCAACATCGTCCATGTCAAGGATGCCATTGACAACAGCTTTGCTACCCGTGAGAGCAACGTTTTCGTCATCGGCCAGGATAAGCCCTGGATCTCTCTGCCTAAGGGCAAGGGTGTCAAGCTCACTATCGCTGAGGAGCGTGACCGCCGACGCGCTTACGCCATCTCTCACTAAACTGTGAATTTACGATAGGAATGGTAAAAAATGGCATGTGGACTGGAGTCTCGGATTTGACGTTTGCTTTGCGGCTTTAACTACCCTGGAGATAGCCGGCCCCTCAGAGGCTACGATAAAAGATGAATTTGAGCCCAACAGAAGTGTCGATTCCTGACAGATGTCTCTTTAAAAATGTGGTTAAAAAGTGAAGGCGTTTCCTTAAATTTTCCGCGGTCGTAAAGTCAAAGGCCACTGTATAAGTGATGCCAGCAGGTAGTTGCTTCGTTACACTACCTCGATACCAGAGCCGTCACTGCTATCCATGCCGGCATTACTGGAAATTTTGTGGACTGTCAGCTTGCAAGCTTAGCAATGATGATACCCCAACCCATATTCATTGTAACCATGGCCTTTCCCGTGATAGAGGGCTTAGTGTCGAAACTGATTAGTGCTTAGCAGGATGATATATAATGCGGTAATGGCAATAACGATAAAGACAGTATCTATACCATTTAGCTATATATACATATACTGAGTAAGTGATTATCGGTTACTTTAAACTTCTGCGTATAAAGTTGTGGTTGACCGAGGTGAGTATATTGGATACAGGCGAATTTCCTGTGCGCTGTCTATCCCGGGTTTACCATAATGCCGGTTGTTTGCTACGCTGAAGAATGACATGATTGGAACTGTCCTGAGCTCAACATGAAAGCCGTTCTTTTCGCTCCCTAACTTCTTCATTGAGCTAGTGTTTCTGGACAACGAAGTTTCCAAACCCCCAACCTGCGAACAACACCAAGTGGGCTCCCCTCTGTCTCTCTCCACACCCTCCTGCGCTACGTACCGTAAGCCGTAAAGCTGCTGGCTCGGCCAGCAAACCGAGTAATCTGGGAGCGGGGAAGCATGTCGTGGATCTGGGTTACCGACTCGTAATTACGCATGAGGTTGAAAATGCATGACTAACGAGAACTGCAGCAACCGGCAAACCCTGCTGAACTATGATGCTGTTGGCTGCACTCCCTGAAGGTGCGATACGACAATGCGCGTCTCACGCGCGCTGTTCCTGTGATGTGCATGTGGGCTTAATGCGTGGGGAGCCTCATACATCCATCCACGCTATTGAATGTCTTGTTACAGTAAGACCGCACACCTACGCACTACGTCCATGAATAATGGATCGTGTGCCCACTCGCCGTTTGAAGTAACTCATTTGACCCGCTAGGTTCGAGCTATGGATGAGCCATCTCCCTGCTCTAAGCAACCCAGCGGCAACGCGCGAGTCGGGATTGCATCAGCGAGCCTATGCTTAGAAGAGAAAGCATTTGAGTTTAGACATCCACTTTGGTCGTTATGCCCCACGTGCGCCGATGATATTCTTGAGATTACTATAAGTGAGAGCCAGCCCCTTCGCGGTCACGTTCGCTTCCCGAGTTTGTTCTGGCATGGTCATCTCTCAGATACGGATCAAAGGATTCTTGTCGTTCTTTCGCCCCGCTCACTTTGCCTTCGGTTAACCGGTATAGACTCGCTTAGACACGGCAGAGGTTCCTGTTGGTGTCCAAAAGGACTGCTCGCCAGAGTCATAACGCAACAGACAATTTGAAGTTTGTTAACTGGGGACAAAGGTACAGATTCGGATATCAGATCGACCCTGGTTCCACAACACGGTCAACAGCGGACCGGGCCGCTTGAATAAGAAAACTGCAAGTCCCTTAAGCATTGGCCTAAAATGTCTGCCGGCAAGACTGCGACAAGAACTGTCTTGAGCCCTTGTGTCCAGAGAGTGAGATTCCGACGAAGCCTCACCGTCTCCTCTTGCTTCCGTTCTCGAGGAACATATGGGAATGCCCAGAGCACGCCCAGACATACTTCAGGATGGTCTCAATCAAAGGTTTTGGCAGTTGCCATTGGGGCTGGAGCTCTTGGGTGGGGGGTTGCCAGCTTGAATGGAAATAGAAGCCCTCAAAAGTCTTTCTGGGGTCGATCTTTTGCGCCCCGTTACGCGACGTTGCCCGAGATGGAAAAGGTAACTGTTTGTGGTGTTTCTCATATCCCCAGGCTAATCTTTGAAAAAGGCCATTAAGCGAATCGAGAGTGAGGTCGGAATAGAAGGCTTTATCTCGACGGATCCGGAGGATCTCCTAGCACATGGCTACTCGGAATGGTCTACAGTCAACCCGGATACCTTGCCGGTAGCTGTGGCATATCCCAGAACAACTGAGCAAGTTTCTGTGATAGCTCGCATATGTTACGAACATCGTGTTCCTATTATCCCCTATTCCGGAGGCTCAAGCTTGGAAGGCAATTTTTCTGCCCCATACGGAGGAATCAGTGTGGATTTCGCCTATATGGATCAAATCATTCAATTCAACAAAGATGATATGGACATTGTGGTCCAGCCCAGTATTGGCTGGCAAGATCTCAATGCAAAATTATTAGCTATGGACAGTGGCCTTTTCTTTCCTGTCGATCCTGGTACGGACCAACAGCCATGGGCCAAAGGGATATCGAAGCGCTGACATATGTATTCAGGTCCATCAGCGAAAATAGGAGGCATGATCGGAACAAACTGCTCTGGAACAAATGCTGTCAGGTATGGTACAATGAAGGATTGGGTCATCAACCTAACCGTTGTTCTGTCCGATGGGCGTATTATCAAAACGAGACGACGGCCACGTAAGTCGTCTGCTGGATACAATCTGAATGGACTGTTTGTTGGCTCTGAAGGTACATTAGGGATCGTCACAGAAGGTATCATAAGCCATATTCATCAAAAGTGAAATTTGACTAACACACACAGCTACACTCAAGTTAGCTGTCGTCCCTGAGCAGTATTCAGTTGCTGTTGTTACGTTTCCCACTATTCGAGATGCTGCCGCAGCCGCAGCTGGTGTCATGCAGGTAGGTTCAGCAAAATGCCATAAGAATACCCTCATAATGCAAGGGGTTCCCTGAGGGTTTGACTGGTGGTCTAACCGTATCGTGCAGACAGGGATTCCTGTTGCGGCGATGGAGATAATGGATGAAGTTCAAATGCGAGTCATCAACCTTGGTGGTGCTACGAAACCGCGGGTCTGGCAGGAAAAACCTACCCTCTTTTTCAAGTTTTCTGGCACCTCCCAAGGCGTGAAAGACAACATTAGTAGAGTGAAAAAGATCGCCGCCGCCAACAAGGGCGGCAACTTCGAGTTTGCACGGGATGCTGCGGAGCAACAACTGCTCTGGTCTGCCAGAAAAGAATCCCTATGGTCTATGCTCTCTCTGCGAAAAAATGGCGACGATGTTTGTGAGTATCACAGTTACGCAATCAGCATATCGTCTGTCTATTCAGCCACTAATCTTCGGTGTTGCAGGGAGCACTGACGTAGCTGTTCCGTTCAGCCGACTTGCCGATATCATAGAGGTCAGCAAGAAAGAGATGGACGAGCTTGGTCTCTTCGCCAGCATCCTCGGACACGTTGGCGATGGAAACTTCCATGAATCAATAATGTACAACAAAAACATCCCTGGTGAGCGACAGAAGGTCGAAGCTTGCGTTAAGAACATGGTGAAGCGAGCGCTGGACATGGACGGCACATGTACAGGAGAGCATTCCATCGGCTGGGGCAAAAAGGAGAGTCTACTCTGGGAAGTCGGTCCAGAGACTCTTGAAGTCATGGCAGCTGTGAAGAAGGCATTTGACCCCCAATGGATTTTAAATCCTGGGAAGATCATAGATGTGCCATGGGAGAACACTGTGTATCCTCATGTGGCGGTAACCCCAAACCGGGTGGTGAAAGACTTAGTTTAAAACTGCAAGCAAAGTGGAAACATGTTTGTGTTTCCTAAGCTTCTCAGAAAATTGCGTTTTAGAACAAATGGTCTCTGTACCTAGCAATTTGCAGTCCTCAACATGGTATGGATTGCTTGAAACCCCGCCTGCAGTTCAACACTTAGTGCTCCATTATCTGACCGAAACGTGTAGCATAAGCACGGATTGCAGTTAGCAGAGATCAGGAGACTCAAAAACTTTTGAGTCTAAGATGATCAAAGGCGAGAACTTGGGCAATATAGCTCACTGCTCAGTCATAAAATGAACTGGAGGCACACTGTAATGCGGTGTCTTGTGCTACAAAGACAACTGACATGCATACATGGTGCTGCAATACTAATCAGGAAGTGCCTCAGCAGTCGAACAAAACATTTATGCATAGCAGAGTGTTCCTCGAAAACGGCTGATAAGTTGAATGTATTGCTACTCAGTGCATTTGCTCCTATTAGGTCGGCTTCTTACGTACTCTCTCAAACAACAACAAACAACAAACAACAAACAGCAAACAAGGATCATAAACGGCTACCTGCATTTAAACTCGACTTGCCTAACTAACCTACTTATCGAGATGTTAAGATTTTGATCCTAGAGTACCAGCCTCCCTACGTATCTATTTTGACCTACTGCTTGGTTCCCCCCGGTTCTTCGCTGCAGGCAGAGCCTAGATACTCAGGCTTTCAGCAGCTGCCCCTTCTCTGAATCACTGACGCAGCATTCGCGCCCTTTCACCTCACATAACCACACCGAGTGAGAAATTCCCGTTGCTCCTGGACGTTTTTACTATAATTTCTCCGAAATCTCAGTGCCAACACTTGAAGTCTGCCGACCCTCAATATCATCTCCGGCGTATCGTTCAAATCATCAAGGTATGCTCTTTGAAGCCAAGCTTATCCTCTGAGATTGATATGAGAGAGATTGCTTGAACTGACATCTTATGCAGATCACATGAATGGAAAGTGAACATGAGCTCCAAACACCCGCCCGATGGACCTTCGAAAACGGTCAGACATACCCCAAAGCACCAGCAAGTCCTGAAGGGAGGCAAGCCAGGGAAGCCAAAGCAAACGCAAAACCGGGCCATCAACTCCCATGGACTTGCTTCTCAGCTTCACGAGCAATGGCACGCATGGCCTGAACTTACAGTAGAGATCGATGGAATGCCTGCTTCAGTTACAACTTCAGATCTTTGGGACTGGTTTTCTCATGAGGGAGAAATCGCATACATGGATATTTGCGAAGCACAGAGAAACCCTACGGTGAGCAGCGCTAGAATCAGGTTCGAACCACCGCCTAAGCGAGCCTTTTGGTCAACTGGTAAATATCTTGTTCGACACCCTGACAGAGAGCGGTATCCCAAGCAGATTCAGATTACTGTCAAACTTGCCAACCATACCCCTCCAGGCTTTGTGGAAAGCCCAGTATGTTCTGAACGGCACTTCCCTGTTAAACTGACGCTATATCCTGCGGCCATGCACTTCGGGAGCTTGACCGGAGAGAAATCCATGAAGATCATGAAGTCTATCTCTGGAACAGTCGAGGGGCGAAGTCTCAAACTTGAGCTCAGTCTCAAGCACCATAACCTGACAGCATTTTTCCCTGTATCGATTGTGGCCAAGGGAACCCCAACTGTACGACAACACAAAGTTGTCATTGACTTTTCAAATATGAAGAATATTTACCAAGTAACAGCCACTGGCAATAGCTGTACTCTCGCGGTCCCTCTCAAGATGCCACCCAAATACTATTGGAGAGAGTCTCAAATCCATTCAACCTTTTCTGGCGAAGCCAAGAATTGGAGCGCCATGGAGAGTTGGAATCGCGCAACGAATATCGTTCAATACTCTGGGCTCCCCATGATGTACCCTGTCACTCTCCACACCGACTTTCAAGGTTCCGAGTTCATCGATATCGGTCGATGGACAGTTGTTGGATTCGTTCTAGATGGGGGGACTCAAGAAGCAACTGCCACCAACCAACGACTGGTAGACATCCTGCATGATTTCAACATTAATATTCGGATTAAAGATGATTTTCAAACTACTAATGGTAATAAAGCCGAGATGTGGGAATATATAGACCACCAGGCACCTGCAGAAGGTGACAATGCATTTCAGATACTCCAGTATTCACCAGATACAGTTGTCCATCTACCTTTCGACATTAGATACCAGTTTGAAGTCTGCCTTTCACGCGGTTATCTCAATGAACACATGATAGGCAGAGAGTTCTTAGAGAAACTTGCGAACATGAAACCAGCGAAAGCCAAGCTTTGTCTAGAATCTGTCGCTGACAACGCTCAAGTCGTTACGGACCCAATGACTATATTAGAGGAGTCCCAGATTGGCAGCTCACCAATAATGTCAAGAATTCCTTCTCATTGTTGTCTCGTCCGCAAAGCAGTCATCACACCAACAACAATTCGCTATACAACACCTACTGTGGAGATGTCCAACCGCGTCATGCGTCACTACAAGCATTACGAGGATCGCTTTCTCAAAATCCAATTTACTGAGGAGTTGGAGAAGGGGAGAATTGCGGTGAACAAGGATCAAAATGACGAGATCTACAAGAGGGTGCTCCGATCGATGTATAAGGGCATCCGCATCGGCGACCGCGTTTACGAATTTCTTGCTTTTGGTAACTCGCAGCTCAGAGTGAATGGGGCATATTTCTTTTGCCCCACGGAACACATATCTTGCGACGATATTCGCAGATGGATGGGCCAATTTAGTCATATAAAGGTCGTAGCAAAGTATGCTGCCCGTCTGGGTCAATGCTTCTCTACCACTCGAGAGCTTCATGCGATCTCGGCTCCAGCAACCCAGCAGATACCCGATATTGAAAGGAACGGTTATTGCTTCACCGATGGCATTGGGAAAATATCGTCGTTCTTGGCGCAGCTAATCAGCGAAGACATGACTCTTGATGTTCTTGCGAAACCCTCTGCCTTCCAATTTCGTATGGGGGGCTGCAAAGGGGTCCTCACTATTTGGCCGAACGATGCTAAAGGAACGGAAGTTCATATTCGCGAATCCCAGAAGAAGTTCGAGTCGGATTCTAAAGGTCTCGAGATTATTCGTTGTGCCTCAATGGCGACTGCAACTCTCAATAGACAAACAATCACCATTCTCGAATGTCTTGGGGTTCCGATTTCCTCCTTCATTAACCTGCTTGACCACCAGCTGCGGTCTTATACGCTGGCTATGGAGGACAATGATGTTGCAATAGACATGTTGACCAAATTCGTTGACGGGAACGAGATCTCTGACTTGCTCAAAGCTGGTTTCAAGACTGACAATCTGCAGGAACCGTTCGTTATTAACGTTCTTAAACTTTGGAGATCTTGGTCTCTGAAACAACTTAAAGAAAAAGCAAGGATTCAGGTGCAGAAAAGTGCCTTCGTCCTTGGTTGCGTCGATGAGACTGGTACGCTTAGAGGCCACTCATCTGACACAGAGGGCTCCAAAGACAAAGCCATTGACAGGCTTCCGCAAATTTTTCTTCAATTAAGCGACCCAATGCATTACAACAAGACTCAGATCGTCAGCGGAGTATGCATAGTAGGGCGCAACCCGTCGCTGCACCCCGGCGACATTCGTGTTGTTGAAGCAGTAGACTGCCCAGCTCTTCATCATCTGAGGGATGTCGTCATATTTCCATCGACTGGCGATCAGCCAGTTCCCAACATGCTTTCTGGTGGTGATCTTGACGGCGATGATTTCTTTGTTATATGGGAGCCGACATTGATTCCTAAGATATGGAATTATCCGCCCATGAACTACTCAGCACCCAAGGCCATTGAGCTGGATCGTGATGTCACCGTCGACGATTTGAGGAACTTTTTCGTCAAGTACTTAAAGAACGACAAACTACCGCTCATTGCGACATCTCACCTAGCATTCGCGGATGAGCTTGGCCCTATGTCAGCAAAATGTAAGTCGTGATGTTAATTACTCGTCAAAGTATTCCCCTAACACTTGTTCCAAGGTCTGGAACTTGCAGAGCTGCATTCTAAAGCAGTGGACTATCCGAAAACCGGCGACCCAGCGATATTGAGACGGGATCAGCAACCTCGGAGATGGCCTCATTTCATGGAGAAGAAGAACAAATACCAGTCCAGGAAAGCTCTTGGGATCATCTTTGATAAAGTTGTTAAAGTGGCCGGCAAGGACGTGCATTTTGATCCTATCTGGGACAGCCCCTTTGACCAGCGGATTATCAAGAGGTTTGAACTCGACCGAGACGTGCTCAAGTCTGCAAGAAAAATCAAGACAGAATATGATATATCTGTGCGCCGACTGCTGAGCCAACACGCGCTGAAGACTGAATTTGAGCTTTGGACTGGCTTCGCCATGTCAAAACCCGTTGTCGGCTCAGACTACAAGGTCCAAGAAGACCTTTGTCGCGAATACAATAATCTCCGAGGAACATTCCGACAACTATGCATTGATGCTGCGGGCTCTAAAAAAGCAGAGAAACTTGACCTCCTTCGTCGCAGCTATGTACAGGATAACCGACGAGGAGATGAAGATTGCACTCCACGAACATCACCAAGGAATCACTAACGATCAGGGAACTCTTTTGCAGCCCCGTAAGCTCGAGCAAAAGTCAATGCCGCTAATCAGTTTCCCCTGGATTTTCCACAAGGAGATGTGTCGTATTGCAAACTATAGTGATCTTGAACAGAGGTCTTTACCTGCTGCGGCACCTAACGAGGGAGAAACGACACTGTTTGCCAAGTCCCCGAAGACAATAGCAAAACATGATTTCACACCTGCAGACAAAGACGGAGAGGTCCCCACAATGTCTGGACTGGCGCCTGAAATCCATTGTCACCTTCCGGACGGCACGATCCTTCGTCGAGGACAGCCGTTGGTGATTTTCCATCCGGAAGACGAGGTGACCTCTGAGGGAGATGCTGACTTTGCTGATAACGTTTCAGCCTCAGGAGAGTCATCTCCTCCTGGAAATAGGGAACCGATAGGCGACGAACAGCATGAGTTTTCAGATAATGGAACGGAAGTCGAAAATCTGAGTGATGGTGTTCAAGACACAGCGGACCCAATTTACAGTGTTGAAGCAGAAGAAGAAGAAGCCATCGATCGCTTGGTCAACTTGATTGGTGAGGTAGATGATGAGTGACCGTTGGCACTGGGGTTGATTGTGGATGTAATCATGGCTTGGGCCAGAGTCTGAAAACCCTGAAGCTGGAAAGATAGCCGTGCGTTAAGAAGGGTTATGGGACCGGCAGAGCTTAGGGAATATCGGGCGACTAGCGACAGGCCATCAGCTTGGCGAGGCCCGTTAACAATAGCTAGTAAACTAAGTAGTGAATAACTTATAGCCAAGTTTTGTTAGACCAACAGCCAAAACTCGGGGAACCTCTTGCTAAGACAAGGTCTGCTATGATGTATGACTGACTTATAAGTTTTGGGACATCCCTATTGCATAGGCCGATCATCACGCTCATCGTCTGACGCAAAGATCTGTCCGCAAAACCCATTTTTCACCGACAGTAACTTCTCGTCCTTCGTGCTAAGTAGAAGTAAATAGTTAATCTTGAGGCTCTATGTCCATGTTGCATAGGGAGTCTGCCAAATAAGCATCGGCAAAAATGTGGATGGAATGTCTTACAAGGAGGCAATCGTCTCCGTGCTTATGGAGAAGCAGGGTGCCAGTATCAAGAGGGACAACGATCTCTTCTCGAGATGATCGTCGATCTCTTGGGTAGAACACTGTCTCACCTCCAACACAACCTTCAGAAGCGGATGTAAGATAGAGCAAAAGGGTCCATGTGGTTTTCACTTGTAGTGGAGGATCCAAGGGCAATATCAGGTTGTTGGAGTCGTCATCTAGATGACAAAACAGACATGGGTCAGCTGAGGTGCGCATATTACACGAGAAAGGAGCCATGCGATGTATGGGAACAAATTATGGTATGGAAGGACAGGAGCAGGAGTCTTGGTGTAGGCAGCTATGATGCTTGTCGACCATACAGCTATGGAGTTGGAAGCTTATGCACGTACAATGGCAGTCAAAGAATTGACCTTTTGAGTAACGATACACACGAATATTAGGACTTAATCCAACAGGTTCACCACCCCTACACAACATTAATTATGCTGCCGGTGACTCTTGACCATCATAGTTAAAAGAAAATGGTAAATCGACAGGAGGTAAACTTACCACTTGCTGTCAACATCACCATCTAGCAAGATCTCTTTCAAACCGGTTTGCTCCCACAAGCGAGCCGCAAAGTCGTAGCTCTCAACCTGAAACCGGTCGTTGACGCGAACTGCTTCACCCCGCTTGGGGCGACCCGGCGTTGTTTGCAGAGGTAGGGTCTTGAGAAAGGCGACATAATCGCGACAGAGCGACCGAGGGAAAAATGACGGTATAGTCACGACCTTTGAAGTCAATGGATGCGGCTCAGGAGATAGGTCAAGTATCGGTAGAGAAGGCTTGAAAGCTGGCCATGATGGAAGAATCGGCGGCGGTGCCGAGGCTTCCACTTTGCCTGATTTGTGTCCTTTGTTCTTTATCTTCGGCATTTTTGTCTGAAAATTGAAGGCAAACAATTTATTAGGTGGTCGCTGGAGAGAGAGGTTGATGAATAACTAAAAGAAAGCCATTTCTTGGTTTAATGTAGGCGAGACACTGCTTTTACGATACTTTGTTAGTGAGCGGAGGACGTATGCATCTATGAAAGTCGTATGCAACGAGCGGGGTGCCATCTCCTCGACATCAAGAAATCTAGTTGAGGTACAGAGGGCATCGATATCTAAGTAATTTAGCATTTCAGCGTAATACTACCACGACAACAGAACTTGGAGATCGACAAGAAAGAATATGCCTATTCTTGCTTCCTTAGCAAGCTCTTGGCTTGGTATTTCTAGCTCTGATAAAGGATCAACACCCCAGAAAAGCCAGGAAATTTTACCAAACCATGAAAGACCACAGACGGCTGTCTCAGTCCCACCAGCAGTACGAGGCTCAACAACTATTTCTACCCCTCCACAAATAACATCGCCAACAATAGCACCTCAGCAATCATCATGGGACCGTTCGATTCGGCAATTCGGTCTGCTGCTCACTGGTGCAGGCTTCCTTGCTGCATCTGTTGCTGTATCACGGCGGTCAGTGGTACGAATGCGGCACAATTCCTTTCCCAAATTCTACTCTTCCAACCGAAGCCAGGTCAAGTTCGACTCGGCTGATAGATCCTTGCTCGCCGTTCAAGCCCTTGGACTTGCCACGCTCAATGTCATGAGCTTTGGTATCATGCTGGTAGGAGGGATCTCCTGGGCCTTTGATCTTTCTTCAATAGAGGAATTAAGGCAGCGGACACAGGCTGTGACTCGCAGGCCCGGGGTGGTGAATCCAGAGGATGAAAAGGCAATGGAGGAGTTGATAGAGGAACTAATGGGTAAAATGGGAATGGAGAAGCGCCCGAAACCTTCCGACATGCCACGGGAGGATGAGAAATGAAGTCTTGGTGTCCTCTATTCGATCACGGCACTCTTTGATACTACAAAGCTGAGCAGAGCCTGGGTGTAAAACACGCTGTATTTATATCATGTGTGATGGTAGCTCCAATCACGAAACCACCGATGAAAACGACAGACTGGTCGTGCTGAATTATTACGTACTGAATTTATTTATGTATTTACGGAAGAGCGATCAAGACTGAGGGACAAGTATCATGCTGAAGTCGAGTAGGAATAGAGGGTACAGCATTAGCCTTCGTTTAATCCTACGCAAAGTACATATTCCATAAACCATCAGCGAAGAAAAACATCCAATGTGACACCATCCGCCGTTCATCATACCCGAATCCCATGCCTTGCAAACCATTACAATACCCATACCCTGGACAAATGCAACGCCTCATCAACATGCGCCCGACTTATGTGTATATCCTACATCCATATCCTTGTTCAACCTGCTTGCCTTTATAGGAATCCCTTTGTGAAGCTGGGAACCCTACTAAGGCTGCTCTTCCTCCTGGGAACGTCAACCACGGATGCATCATCTCCTTCGCTGACCCGCCAGGGGCCCATGCGACTGCGGATGCTACCCATGACGCTACCTGACCCCTTGTCGTTGCGTAGGTTTTTCAATCCTGCCAACTCGCGCTCCAATCGAACCGTCTTCTCCTTTTCTTCTCGGAGTTCACGCTCAGCACGTCGAGCTGACAACTGGTTGTGGGACTCTGATGACTGCAGCTCCTCGATGGTCTTCAGAAGCTTCTCGACCTTGTCGCGCATCCTTGAGACATCTTCTGAGAGCTGCGTATTTTGTTTATCCTTGCGGTCGATCTGGCTTTGCATATCCTTCACGATTCGATCTACATTTCGAACGGAGCGCTGAGATTTGCTACGCTCAGTCTCCTGGTCCTCGAGCTGTGATTCGAGCTGCACCATGTTAGCTTCGCTTCGGTTATCCAGAGTTAAACGTAAAACTCACCTCTTGAATGCGCTTGTGCAAGAACTTGACATCCTGGCTGGCACTCGAGTAGCCCTTGGTCTCGAGATCAACAAGTTTGAGTTGAGCCTCGTTCAGAACCTTCTCCAATGAGGCCTTTTGTTGCTGCAGTTGAATACTGTTTTCACGCTCAACCATGACATCCTTTTGGACTTCCGTGACCAGGGCTTCTGCTCGGCGCATCTTCTCCACTGCAGCGGCCGCAATATCCTCTTGTTGGGCGAGGTGTGACCTAAGTTCTAAAATCTCCTTGTCCATGTTGGCAGCGTTGCGGAGAGAGGGACTGTCTCCCTTCACGAGGTCCTCAAGGCCAGATTTCGCCTCCTCGAGGCGAGCCTCAACATTACGCTTCTCCCGAAGGAGGTGGTCTCGTTCCGCCGTGATCTCGTCAACCGCAGAGCGGAGAGTGCGAACTTGGGAGAGCAATGTCACAACCTTTCCTTGAGCTTCATTGTGAGCATTCACCGCCTCGTCGCGAGAGGAAGCAACATCTGCCAAAGTTGACTCCAGACGAGCCTTCTCTTTGGACCAGGTCGAGCTGTTGAGAACTTCATCGTCCCACTTTGATCTCAACTCATCAAGCTCCTCTCGAAGCCGGGCAATCTCTGCTTGCTTAAAGAGCCTCTCCTCACGAGCAAGATCGAGCTCGTTGGTTAATGTAGCGAACTCGGCTTGATACTTCTTGCGGGTCTGCTCCATACTCGATTCCTTGTCCTCGATCTCCATAGCTCTTTGGTTTCGGTAGTCCTCGAGTTCATGTTGAAGTCTCTTCTTAGCCTGAGTGGCAGCCGCCAAGTCTGTTGAAATATCCTCCACCTTTTCCTCAAGGCGTTGGTTTTGACGTTGGAGATCCTCAATGCTAGCGTCCATCTTTTCACGTTCCGCCATGACCTCCGCATATGTATCCTCAGCTTCCTTTGCCTGAGATTTGGCAAACTGTTCTGCACGACTAGCTTTGAGAACAGCAATTTCTGCTTGCTCAAGTTTGCTGAAGTATTCATCGGCGCGGCTTTTGTACATTTCAAGACTAGAGGAGACATCAGCAAACCTCGAGGTTTCAGCATCAAGTCGAATCTGGAGGTCTGCAAATTCCTGGAGAAGTTGGTTTCGACTCTGTGCTTCTTGCTCTCTCGCTAAAGTCATCTCTTGTAGGTCAGACTTGACGTCACGGAGCTCAACTTCGGCCTTAGCACGATCATGTCGTAGTCTTTCGAAGTGCCCCTTGATATCAGTCAATTCCGCGACAGCATCCTTGTGACTATGAACCAAAGCTCGACGAGAATCTTCTTGGCTGTTGAGGACCTCCAAAATCTCTTCATGTGTTCGGGTCTGTACATCTCGTAATGAGAGCTGCCCAGATCGAATTGTGCGCTCCAGAGCAGACACCTTCTTATTCGAGTCATCGAGCATTTCATGCAGACGAGTATTGACCATTTCAAGTTTTTGAATACGGCGCAAAGATGGGCTTTGGTCGTCATAATTCTCTGGGCCAGGCGTGCTTCGATCAATCTGGCTCTGAAGATGACGGTTTTGCATCTCCTTGAGTTGGAGTTGGTTCTGAAGTTCCTCAACTTCGGCTTTCAGATCCATGCGATTGTTGAAGTTAAGCGTGTCGATTGTTCGGTCGGAACGTGTTGAATCTTGAATATGGTCGAGTTCTTGGAAGCGTCGAGTGGGTGTCGAAGTATTAGAATAATTGCGAGCATGAAGCTTGGCCGCCCTCTTCTGAGTTGGTGATCCCTGGAAGGGCGCCTCGTTCAACTGAATCTCCTCGAGTTTGGGTCGACCAGCAGTGTCGTTTCGCGTTGCTCGCATTTCACTGAGTTGATTCTCAGCGTTCGTTCGAGCTGCCGTCTGCACGCGAAGGTTCTGCTGAAGCTCCTCGACCTTTCTTACAAGATCGAAGTTCTGAATAAGTACCTTTTCATCGGTTCCATCAGACTGAGGCGGGATAGGGACTTCTGGATCAACAGTCCGCAGAACATCGAGCATCTGAGCCCGCAGCTCATTGATTTCCTTATCCCGTGTATCCACGGATGTCTGCAGCGTACGAACAGTAGTCTGAGCTTGAGTGCGCAGTTGTCGCTCTGATTCAATCGTTCGATTGGCTTCAGCCAGCTGCGCCGTAAAGGTAGAGGTCGCCTTCTCAGCGTTTCTGCTGGACTTGACTTCACGGGCGACCTCATGGCTCAGGTCTTCCAGGCTGAGTTGCAGTTTCTCCGCTCTTTTCTCGAGTGATGCAATGGCGAGTTGGGATTCACCTAATTGTTTGTTGAGCTTTGTGTTCTGATCTTCCAGCCGAGCCTTTTCGCGTTGAAGAGTCACGATCTGACCTCGAGATGCCTCGCTTGCCCGTGAGCTTGAGCGCGCAATCTCCAAACCTTTCTGTTGAAGTTTGTTCAGCAGGGCACGATTGTCGTTCTCTGATGCTGTCAAGCGGCTCTTCACAGTGGTCAATTCCCGTTCAAGTCTTTCTTTGGCTTGGTCGTTTTTCAAGCCAAATTCGCCCGATTCAAGAATCAGCTTATTGAGGTCTTCAATCTGATGGTTGAGCTTAGCGCACTCTCCTTCAAACCAGTGAAGCCGTTCTTGTGCTGCGTCGAGATCTTTGCGCAGACTGTTCTCGCGGTCCAAGGCTGCCTTAGAGGCTTGTCGCTCGCCAGCGACCTCGGCTTGCATTCTTGCCTCTTCGGCTTGTGTCTTTGCTACTCGAAGACGGCGAATCTCTTGCCTTGCCTCGTCACGTTCCTTTTCTGCAGTAGTTCGAGCCTCCATTGTTCTTCGTAGAGTATCCTGCTGGGCATATAATTCCTTCTCAATGATGATTTTTGACTCGTTAAGACGATCGAATTCATCCTTCAGCTCTTGGTACCGGTGCTCACCGAGCAATTGGACGTCATCTCGAGACTGGCGTTCTCGACTTAGATCCATTTGTGTCTTGTACAGCTCATCCTTTAGATCTTTGATTTGTGACTCAAGGACTTGGCGATTCTGATCCGCCTGTGCATCCTCCGACAGACGTGCTTCCAGCAAGTTCTTCGCGTCCTCAGCCTCTCGTTCTAGCTGAGATTGTCGCGACTTCATTGCTACAAGTTCAGCCTGGGCTTCGCGGTACTTCTCGGCGTTTTTCTCTTTCTCAGTGGTCAGAGATTTCTTTTGATCCTCCAGCGATTGGCGTTCGCTTTCGAAGTTTTTGTTATCAGTTCTCAGAAGAGCGAGCTCACTCTCCTTTTGGCGTACCAGATCTTCATAATCGGTAGATGTTTTGGAGAGCTCGTTCAGCTGTCTCTGGATGTCTTCATTTTCGCGAGAGAGTTGATTTTCTCGGAGTTTAGTCGACTGGAGCTCTCTCTGAGCTGCATAAAGTTTGACCTCTGAATCTTGATCGAGCTTCACTAATTTGGTCTCCAGATCTTGGACCTTCCTTTCCTTCACAGATAATTGACTTTGAAGCATCTTAATTTCATCTTGGAGGGCAACTTCCTGCTCACTGCGCTCGACTTGCTTCTGAGTCATTTCGGCAATCGAATTTTCCACTTCGTTGATCTTTGCATTCAATCCCTTCTTCTCCTCCTCAAGTTTAGCAATGAGAGTAGCGGCTTGCTCAAGTTGGGAACGATACGCCTCGACATCTCGCTCCGCACGGTTCTTGGCATTAAGAAGGTCATCCAATTCGTCTTCGAGTCTTTCCTGATCTTCAATCGCTCCCGCAAGCTTCTCCTCAAGCTCCGCTTCTCGAAGTTGAAGTCGTTTGAAAATCTCCTCCTTGTCCAGGGCAAGTGCGCGCTCACTCTCGAGGGTTTGCTGGATTCGAACCATTTCTGCGTGACAATTCCGGCGTTCCTCCTCAAGTTTCATACGATTTTGAGACTCTAGTTGCATCTTTTCGTTGAGCTCCTTTATCATTGCGTCCCTTCGCTTAACTTCTGTCGCTGTACGAGTGGTACCAAGAAGAGGCTTCATTTTGACAATAAGCTGCCACCAGGGGTTTTCTGCTAAGTCGAGGTAAACATTGAAGTTTCGTTGGATAATTCTGGTGGCCTCGGTGCGAAACAGCCTTTTGTAGGCCGCCCGCCTCTGTATGAATCCTCGAGCAACAGATTGAAATCGGGACATGATCTCAGTGATAAGGGCATCTCGTTGCTCCTCAAGCTCAGCGAGAACACCCGCCCGGAAGAAGACCTTGGTCAAGCCCACTCGGTACAAAGCGCGGTCAAGTCCAAATTTTTCAAGCATAAGGATAGCCGCAGTCTGCCCTTCCAGATAGCCTTTGGGCATATCCTGGCAAAGGACCTCATATCGCTGACGAAATTCAGCAAAAGGGAGTCGATTGGGGAATCCCGTTCGTGCAATTCTGATACCTTCCAGAACACCATTACAACGTAACTGATCGAGAACGAGAAGATTGTTGAATTGTTTTGGCTTCTTCTTATGGTTGGGAAGAATGCATCGTACAAAATGAGGGTGGGTAGAGTGCAGTTGGGCCATGAGACTATGCAAATGCTCCTTGTGTTTCTGGGCGACTGTACGGAAGAGCCCTCTTTTGACTCTACTTCTTCCTGTGGCGTGGTCCTCATCCGATTCAGCACAGTCAGAAAAAAGAGAAGCAACATGCTTGTTTGAGGAGGCAGCGAGAAGACGGGTGATGTTATCATTCAGGGGATCTTTGTTTTTCTCTAACCATCCTTCGGTAGAGTACTCGACCTCGGCAGCATAGTGAGTGAGAATGAAACCTTGACCAAGACGTGAGGGTCGATATTTCGCAGATTTCTTGTCCCATAAGGAATTTAGCTTCTCAGTGAAAGACTTGTCTGTCGCTTTGGGCATAACACAGTCCTCATCGAGGCAAGAAAAGACACCAATGGGATTCGACAACTCAATCAAGTCAATTGTGGGTTGTAGATCACGACCAAAATCAATGAACTTCCATTCAATCTGCTCGCGAGCATACTCTTCCTGCTCTAGGACGAACATGTGGTGATTGAAGAATTGCTGCAGCTTTTCGTTTGTGTAATTGATGCATAGCTGCTCGAAGCTATTCTGTTCGAAAATCTCAAAGCCGGCGATATCGAGTACTCCGATAAAGTGTGAATCCTCTAGACCCATGCCTGTGCGATCGAGCTGCCCATTGATTCGGTTCACAAGATCACCGAAACCACGCTCATAGATGCCCTTTGAAAGAGCGTCCAAGCTGAGACGAACTTGCTCTGGAGTCTGGACTTTTTCAACCCATTCTCTGCCTGCCTTGACTTTCGGATGCAGGAGACCTTTTAAGAAAGGTTCTAGTGGCACACCAAGAAGCTTGCATACTTTGGCGGCTTGCTCTTTTGCATCTGGTGCTAGACGAGCTTGGTCTGCAGTGCGACTTTCCTTGACAACGTCAATGTTGCCTAAGTGTAGCACCGCCGCCACAGTGCGCAAGATGGACTTCTGTTCTTCGTCGGAGAACCCCATGACATTGAATGCTTCCATGAGGGACTCCCACTCATCATGATCTGAGACGCCAACAATTGTGTCGTGGCCGTCCCTGGTGTAATTGAAATTTTCAACAGTAAGACCATCAATTAGGAATTCCCTTTTCAAGCTAGGACTGGCACCTTTGAGGAGTTGGTAAAAGATATGGTAATTTCGTTCGTGCGGGTTGATATGTACAACTCTGGACTTTTCTAGCAAATACCAATCGATATATGCGCCACAGATAGCTCCATTTCGAGTGAATTCAATGCGAATGAATTTTCCAAATCGTGAGGAGTTATTGTTGCGGACTGTCTGGGCGTTTCCGAATGCCTCCAGAATTGGATTTGCTCGGAGGATTTGCTGTGAAAGGTTGGAATGCTGGGCTTTGTTCTTGGTTGTCGAATCTGTCTGAGCAACAGCAGCGAGATATTGGATGACCTTTTTCGTGTTCTCCGTCTTGCCTGCACCGGATTCACCAGTCACCAGAATGCTTTGGTTCTTCCCTTCTTCCACCAGATTTCGAAAGGCTTCATCAGCCATTGCAAAGATATGAGGCTTTGTGTCCTCTCTGCTCCGTCCACGATACATATTGATGTAATCATTGCTGTAAATGGGAATTGGTGCATATGGGTTGACAGTAACTAGGAAAAGACCCGAGTACGTGTATATCAAATCGGTTTGGTATCGCATATGAAGGTTATGGACAACAGATGCCTCGTTCAAGTGCGTCAATTCGGCCATATCGTTTGCCTTGTCGAACTTGGCAGGGTTCACTTTATCGACACTCTCGGCATCGGCCTCTCTTTGCTAAAGAATAGTTAGTCAGTCATGAGGAATGCCAACTATCGATTTGTACTTACAGTGCCATCGTCGCACTGGACAAGTAAGCGATTCCCATCCAGTTCTTCGACAATCCATCCCCGCACGAATGCCGCTTGCGGATCCTTAAGCCAGACGTAGCGCTTCCCGGAAAAGTCATTTTCGCCTTCGATGCCCTTAACTGTATCATGACGGTTCATTTCTTCAGACTTTATGAACGATGGTGCGAATGTCGTGGATACTGGAGTGCCGCTCCTAGAGTCACTCCTTTGTTGTCTTGGCGCTGCACCGGAGAAACCATGACTTATTGTTGATAATGATCCATTTGACTGTGTCCGGCTATGCCCTAACACGGTCGATAGTCCAGGCGTTGATGAAGGGGAAGAGAAGATGGCTGATTTAGGTCGGAGGTTGGTCTTAGTAGCTGGAGAGGCGGAAGGAGTTCTGGCAAACGGATTGCTGCGCCGATGCGCTGTGCCATTGGCGTTGAAAGACATCGCGAAGAGCTCACATGAACAATTGGTAATTTTGCGATAATCTAGACCAGATACTCAACTCCAGGCTTTGCGATCACACAAGTAAACAAATCGTATGGGGTATGGAAACAATACTGAAGCGCAGTTTCTGGGCTTCCAGAAATTAAAAAAAAAAGTATAGTTATAAGAAAGCTCGCAGTGCTGGCGTTCACCCTTTCATGAGCATGCCATGAAGGAATGCAATGCAAATGCAAATGCAAAGCTTGGGATAACACACTTGGATATAGAACTGACATCAACATCAGGGATCTGTGGATGGCACGTTGCTAGGGACAGTGAATGGGAGTAAACAAAGCTATACCACGTGACCTAAGCGCCAAACGGGCACTAGACCTTATGCGACTAGACGCGATGCATCTTTCCCATCAAAGAATGGATAGAACTAAATTCAATCCTGTCTTTCTTTCTCTCTAGTCGCGCCTACCAACGAGCTCTTTTGACACGTGGTGCCAGTCAGCAGACGAAAAAGCAAGGTATTTCTTGGTATAGACTTATAGCGAACTTTCAGTTCTAAGCCGTAACGTTGACTACTGGAGGTTTCCGTCGGAAGATTACGTCGAATACTCAAGTTGGCTCTTTTCGTGGCTCATCCATCGCCGACAAGCTTCAGCCCCTTCAAGAAACTCGATCAAGAACGCTTAGATTTGCACTTTGTGTTATTGCGGATACGATTGCCTGCGTCTCCTCTCGTTCACGAAAGCCCTAGAATATTTATCAAAGATGAACCATTACATATATGGTCACGGTACGCCACTTGGCCACCAAAGCTCGCAGTCATACATATACCCGGCGAATGAACATTATACCGACCCTTCTATCCACCCTCACGACACAGTTAGGAGCCAGCCGGCTAACTGCCAAGGAGTCGCGGAAGCGTATGAATACAATCAGACTGCCATTCCAGGTTTAAGAATGAGATTCTCACAAAATACTACGAAATGGCAGCCGGCGTTGTCTCAGAACATTGCTGATGCCCAAACGGACTCGAACGGTGCTATGTCAAGAAACTTGACGACGAATCCCGATGCCGTATCAAGCAATTCTGTACCGTATAGCTCACGGGCAACTATGGCCATGGATACGATGGAGGACGGTGAGCTCAGTGAAGGTGAACTTGAAGACATTTATGAGCCCACTGATTTAAATCCTGCCGGTGGTCACAAGCCCAACTCCCAGCCGTCAAATCCTACGACTGTCCAGCCTGCGACTCAGGCCTTGCAGACCAGCCATGATGTCGAGAAAGTGACTTGCCACACAAAGCAACTCGGTCGTGATCGCTCTGGCTCATATTCTCCATATCTCTCGCCTCGTGAGATAGAGTCCAGCGGTTTAGAAGGTGGTGGATCTAAAGCACGTACGTTTAGTTTCTTGGTATCTTGTAGTGATACTAACCAACTCCGACCAGATACCCAACGCGTTGCGAACGATCCGTCAACAAAACCAGCAGTGGTGATGAAGCCCTTACATGACAATGGCCACAAAGATGATTCAACCCCAAGGAGTGGCCCCAGGCACGCGGATGCGGTTATGTCAGAATCTAAAAAAAGGGCTGAAGAGGCGATTTTGCGCCTCTGGCCACTCAATGTCCGATATCACAACTTCATCGAAGAAGGAATTGATCAGGCACTACTGGATGACCTCTTCAAAGAGTTGGGCCTTGACCTACAAGCCACCGTCACAAATCAAGAAGGATCAAAAGCCCCCGCAATATCACAAGTTGCTAAAGTAACGAGCAATGTTTCCCACCCGGAGAGTGTTTCGATAATAGCGAGCACTGCTAACACTAACTCTAAGGGTGCCGAACAGGTGAAAGATAAGTCTGAAGAACGAAAAGATCGTATAGCCCGTTTACTGGCTGCAAAAGGCTCCAAAATAACGGGAGCAGATACGGGCAATGCTAAGTCTGCATCGCCGATGTCCTTGCTTCCCGGCAACGCGAAACCAGAGAAAACTAAGAGTCAATCGGAGAAGTCAAAGCTGATACAACAAAAGATGGAGGCCTTGATAAAAGCACGAGAGGCAAACGCGAAGGCTGTGCCCCAAGCTCAAACAACCCCCGAGCCACACTTACATTTACCAGTGTCTGAAATCAGCAGGCCGCAAAGCATTGCGCGTGCCGATTCTGTGAACATCGATGAACAGGCTGGGGTATATGTTGAAAATGCGGACTCGGCCACGGCTCCTCCGATTCCAGGGTTGTTTCTGTCATCTAATGCGCCCTCTCCCACTCCCCACCAGCGCAAAAGACCCGTTGCAGCGGACTTGAACGAAAAGTCTACGGACATGTCCCAGAAGCGCCCATTTGGCCAGACACGGGAGTCTCGTCCATTCCTAATTGACGTGAGCGACGATGACGATGACGCTGAGATGGAAATTGATTCTCCTGAGTTGCGTCCTTCCTCAATACAGCGGCCTACAACGCCCGGTTCACGGACAACATCTTTCCGTGATCATTCAATACTGCCAGACAGCAAGTTTGGCCGCACTGCGCTCAGCCCAAAGACTACAGGAACTCCCACCACAAGTGCTAATGGCATGTATGACCTTGAGAGCATGAACAAGAAGATTGAGGATATGAAGCGAAAAATCGCCGAGGCTGAGGCGCGTAAGAAGGCAAAACAGTCTGGCAATAACTCTCCTTTGCCTCAATCTGAATCACCTTCAAAGGAGGGCAGTGTTGATGTTCCGGCCTCATCACCTTCTGCTGTAAAACGTGCTGTATCGGCCACTACGGAAGTGGCCCAGAAAAGCCCTGCGTCAACTGTGCATCATTCTCCATACGGCGCCGCCAAGCTGCCTAAGCTCAGGGACCAATCTGTGGTGGCAAGACCCTCCCTGCGTGGTCGTGTTGCCAGCGAACGTTTGCCCATTCTTGAAGCTCGGCGCAGGGAACAGGCTGAGCAACTCAAGCATTTATATTCTGAAGCTGCCAGACTTGAGAAGGAGATTCAGAACAGTTTGGCTGAAGAAGAGCGACTCAAGAAAGATGCTGCGCAACATGAGCTCAACCCATCAGAACTGGATGAGTCTGAGCTAGAGAATGTCCAGGGGGACAGCTTAGTTGTGGAGAAAACAGGTTAGCATATTTGATTTTGTACGTGAGTCTATGCTGATCTTTGATTAGTTCAGAGGTCTTCGCAAGAGACCAACCCGAAAGAAACATTGACTGAACCGGTAGGGAATGAAAGAATGAGGCTCTTGCGCGAAAAGGCTGAGCAAGATGCATCGATGGACGAGTCATCGAGCCTGGGACCAGTGGTTAACCAGGAAGCGATGGGCCAGCTTCTTGAAGGCGAATCTCGAGCGCTTGAAGAAAACAGGGTGAGAGGGAGCACTGCGCCCAATGGCCTCTCAGAAATACCGACGCGATCCTCCACCACGCACGCTGCAGCCGACGAATCTGGTGACACAGTCATAGACGGAGCTGAAGAGGCTGAAGAAGATGTGGCTATGGAAGAGGTCGATAGTTCCAGCGAGGAAGGGGAAGGTTTTGATGATTACGAACCAACCGGTGTTGGCGCTCGTTCGCCAGATCTACTGTCCCCTGTTTCCTGGCGCTCTTCATCTTGTCATGCATCACCCGATAATGCAGTGTTAGAGACAAGCGATGCTGATATACAGGCCATGGCAACAACAACTCCAATTACCCAACCAATCTCAACAGGCGATGGAGATACGGAATCCGAATCTCATCGAGAAGTAGACAAACTTGGCCCGTCGTTGAATTGCAAAACTAACCATTTTACAGGCTACGATCCCAAAGGTATCGCAAGCTGGTGAGATGACCGAGAAAACAACATTCGTCCCATATGAAACACCTCTCCAATACTTCAGGGCTTATCGCTTCCATCCTCAGTACAACGAGTCGGTGGCGGGGGGGTTACGCTCTTTGACCTACAGCAATAAGATTGATGTTACAAGGGAAGTATGCCCTGACCAACTCATGAAAGGGGTCTGCCCTCGTGGCAGCGAATGCCAATTTCAGCATTTCGAAAACATGCAGGTTCCGGGTACGTTCCAACATGATCCACGAAACACGCAATCAAATACAAGCAAGGGCGCCTGCCAGTGGAGGGAACGCTAACGTGCCGAGCGGCAATAGATGATCAAATTCTTCTTGAACTTGGTGCCTATGGCAACTGCGAGGCAGAACAACATGATCAGTATGTTGAAGGGCTTCGCGAATTGCTTACAGACTTTCGCAACCGCAAGGTGAAAGACTTCGAAGCGATCAGCAATGGCATCATCGAGTATCGCGCGAAGTTTCTCGGCGACAAATCGAAGATTCTCCCTCTGGGTTCCGTCACTCTCTGAAGATAACCCGAAAGTTCTGTCTGTTGAAACAATGACACTGGCAATGGCTCTTGTCGAAATGATAAATTGCTCGCCATTGCACGTCAGGTCGGTCAATAATGCTCAATACATGGATTTCACCATGAAGCGTAGTTCTTTCGTGACTGCGCCAACATGCAGCTCGTTTGGTTCCTGAAGCTTATATCCATATTGATCTCTCCAAGTAGCGAGATATAGCTAAGGACGATACAGAAAGATAAGAAAGACTTCCAGTGGAGAAGAAAGAGTAAGAAGTTGAATGTTTTAAAGAGGAGGTAGATGAGTTATCAGAATATACTAGGCATGGCCGATGATAGTAGATGGGTTGCCTCCATAAAGAGCCGCACAGGGTTTATATTTATTGGGCTGGGGGAAATAATAATACATCTTCATTTGACGAAAGATTAACTGCTTCCAATTTCCAGTCTCCTCTGTCGTCATTTGTGCAAGAGTCTTACTTGTTCTCCTGTCACCTAAAGCAGTATATAATATGATCCTTTTGTGAACTCCTCGGTATTATGGAGATCTATTTCGCATGTCCAACCAGGGAAAGACGGGTGGCTGAACAGATTGATTCGCTTAAGAAAAGTCAATATTCCACATAACTATATCAAGAAGAGCCAGACGACCTCTCGATGCCAAAGAATTGGGGAAAAGCTGGTATAAGGAATGGCGATAATCGTGCACAAGGGATTCCAGATTGATTCCACATCATGCAGTGAACTATCCCTGATGGTGCTCCACTTTACGCCTTTACCTATATGGACTTTTTCCAAATAGCAAATCCGCGGTGCTTGTGCTTCAAGAAACGACTCCGAGGATCGGCTTTGACGTCCCCTTATGAAGAATGGCAGGACCGAGTCCATCAATGATGTAATCTTATTCGCCAGTCCTTATTCGGGACTAGAATGACGACTGTGTGACGGAGCGGGGCTCTTAGCAGTACAACCCACCTCAGTATTGCTAAGCTTCATGAGACGGTGGATGTCCCACAGCTCACCAGAGCTCGGCGAGAATATGGAAGGATTGGCTGAGAAGGCTGCCGGAAAACTCAGTGGGCATTCATTGGAGGTCCAAGGGAGGGGCAGAAAGGTCGAGCTGGTGAGGTACACAGCTCAAGAAGCTCGGAGGTCGTGCCGCCTCGGACCCCGACTCTTCCTCAAAACTCCTCTCCTCTCCCCTCTCCACTTGCATCATTCAATCTTCAACTGCTTCCTTAACCCCAACTCGTCCAAGACAAAAACGAAATCATCAAAATGGTCAAAGCTGGTAAGTTTTCCTGCCACCAACTCGTCGTCAACCCATGGAGGCGCCGTTGGCTTTATAGATGCTATCAGCCCATGCCCGCGGGTGACAGTGAGGGGCTTCGAGCTGGTTTGAGCGAGTTTCTTGGGACCTCCTCGTCCAACGAGGTGATGACTTTCGCCCTCAATGTACCTTGATGGGCTTGTCTTTACTTGGGGAGGAACGTCAAATGATAGCCCGAAGCCCTTTGATGAATGTAGCATGACCCTCAGCATTATGTCCATCAAGGTTGGAGAACTGCTTAGCTCTCTCAGAGCCATCACCAGCGGGGAAGATGGCATCATATGGAATTATGCATGTTGGAGCCTGCTAACACGATTCCTCGTAGTGAGCGTTCTCCGCGGTGACTCTAAGGTCTCCGGCACCGTCATCTTCGAGCAGGAGTCCGAATCTGCCCCTACCACCATCACCTGGGATATCACCGGCAACGATCCCAACGCCAAGCGAGGATTCCACATCCACACCTTCGGCGATAACACTAACGGCTGCACTTCCGCCGGCCCTCACTGTGAGTTTGTTCCTGCATGATGGCTGCCTCCATCTTGATTGGTTTTACGGAAAGGCCCCATCGTTGGGAGATCTCCCGTCACAGATTTTCAGCCCTGCTCCTGTTCATCGTACACTAACATGTTGAATGCTAGTTAACCCTCACAACAAGACCCATGGTGCTCCTTCTGACGAGACCCGTCACGTTGGCGACCTCGGAAACCTGGAAACTGACGGTCAGGGCAATGCCAAGGGCTCAGTTACCGACTCTCTCGTCAAGCTGATTGGCCCTCACAGCATTATCGGAGTATGTTTATCTTTTCAATGTCTGTAACTTTCACTGATAATGGCATAGCGAACCGTCGTTATCCACGCCGGCACTGACGACCTTGGTAAGGGTGGTAATGAGGAGTCTCTCAAGACTGGCAACGCTGGCCCCCGACCCGCTTGCGGTATGCCTAATTCAATATCTGGCTCCTGTACTTGTACTAATTCCTTCTCAGGTGTTATCGGCATTTCTAACTAAGGATTCAAATAATTCTGAAGTCCGCTGCTTGGAGCATAGGAGTCGTAATTAACAGCTCAGCTTGGCATACATGCAGAATGGAACACAATGGAAAATAGTTAAATTCGATCACTTCAAGTACTGTCATCCAGTGATTTCAATGTAAACTGGTGGATACGTCAATCTCAAGGAAAGACCAACGATGGTTACCTTATTGAATCAGCCATGCTGTATGTGCATCTTGTCGCCACGAAGTGAGGGGTTCGCAGACATTAGCCCATTACAGATCAGTCCATGTCTCCATGTTAAGGATAAGTCTCAGACCTGCCACACACCATATGGATAGTAAAAGTCATAAATTCGAAAGCTTTAACGACACTACCTCCTTGACCGTAGCTCAAACCGCTGTGAAGCTTATTACGTCAGTAAAGCAATTTACCTGCTTAGGTAGGTAGCTAGCCATTTTAACAAGCTTCCACTTCGCCCCAGCTGAAAGAACAGTTGCTTTTGCTAGGTGGTACTGGTACCCCGCGGCCACTAGCGGGAGGGGCTCCTACGCCATAAACCCCTGAGTTTTGTCCCCACACTCAACCCTTTAGCAGCGAAACTTGACCTTGGGGCCACCTTGCCATAAGGGACCTCACACGATTTCGACTTGAACTCCACATGCTTCGATGAAGCTCTTTCTTTCTTATAACCTCCTGTCTTTGACTTCCATTGTGTGAGCTGAAATCCATTTGTCAACAAGGCTTGATCTGCACCAAAAAAGAAAGCACGATCTCTCTATCCCAGGTACGTATGAAATACCTTCTTCGCCTCCAATGTCGTCGTGCTCCTTGCCATTCGGCGGTGTTGTGCACAGAGAATCCACGAGAGCTTGGAACTCAATTGAAAGCCCGCTCCTTGATGCCTGCTCTAGAAACTCATCTATGTGCCAATCCTACTACGGCAGCATTCACTATCTCCTTTTTTCCCCCTTATCCTCCTACTTCATATGCCTTTCCACAGTCGTTACCCTTCAAACCTACAATTTGATTAATATGAACTTGCCTTAACAGGTCTATCCGTGCCGCCTTCCTGTGTCAGTCATAATGTCCAAAACCTTTATCGGCAATGTCAAGAGCGTGCTTAGTGGTGACACTTTGATATTGACAAGCCCCAACAATCCCAACGCTGAACGTACCTTGTCTCTTGCCTATGTCACGGCTCCTCACCTAAAGCGCGAAGGCGACGAACCTTTCGCTTTTCAATCTCGAGAGTACCTTCGAAACCTCGTCGTCGGAAAGCCCGTTCAAGCGACCGTTCTATATACAATCCCTACCTCTGGTCGTGAATTTGGCACTGCTCAGCTTAAGGATGGGACCAATCTACCCGATGAGCTTGTTAAGGCTGGCTGGCTGAAGGTCCGCGAGGATGCTGGTCGCAAGGAGGAGTCGGATGAGGTGCTTGACCGCCTTGAGACACTTCGCCAGCTCGAGAATAAGGCCAAGGCCGAGGACAGGGGACTCCATGTCGGAGTTGGTGGTATCATTGAGGTCCAGAATGATCTAGGAGGCCCTGAGTTCATGAAGGAATGGAAAGGCAAGACAGTTGACGGTGTCGTTGAGCGAGTTCTCAGTGGCGACCGTCTCTTGGTGCGACTGTTGCTCTCTGAGAAGAAGCACGTTCAGCCCATGACACTAATTGCAGGTATCCGAACGCCTGCCACCGAGCGCACACTTCCCTCAACTGGGTCTACTCAGCCTGCCGAGGAATACGGAAATGAGGCCAAAGCCTTTGTCGAGTCACGACTGCTCCAGCGTCAAGTCAAGGTTGAGATTGTTGGCGCCAGCCCTCAGGGGCAGCTCGTTGCCACCATTGTCCACCCGCGTGGAAATATTGCCGAGTTCTTGCTGCAAGAAGGTCTTGCGCGATGCAATGACTTCCATTCTACTCTTTTGGGTGAGAAGATGGCTGCTCTCCGTGCTGCCGAAAAGCAGGCACAGTCCAAGAAGCTTCGGCTTCACAAGCACCATGTTACAAAGACTGAAGGCGGAAACCAGGACGCTATTGTTTCTAAGATTATCGGCGCCGATACCATTCTCGTTAGAAACAAGGCCGGAACAACGGAGAAGCGTATCAGCCTAAGCAGTGTCCGAGGGCCCCGCACTACAGAGCCTTCAGAAAGCCCTTTTCGAGAAGAAGCCAAGGAGTTCCTTCGTCAGAAGCTGATCGGAAAGCACGTTAGAATCAACATTGATGGCAACAAACCCGCGACAGACGGTTTTGAGGCCCGTGAAGTCGCCACTGTCACCGAGAAGAATACTAATATCAACCTTCTCCTGGTTGAGAACGGTTGGGCGTCAGTTATCCGGCATCGCAAGGATGACACTGATCGAGCCCCTAACTACGATGATCTTCTTGCTGCCCAAGAGAAAGCTAAGGAGGAGAAGAAGGGTATGTGGTCAGGTAAGCCTCAGAAGGCTAAGCAGTACATCGATCTCTCCGAGAACACGCAGAAGGCCAAAATCATGCTGGCTACCCTACAACGTCAGAAGAAGGTGCCTGCTATCGTTGACTTCTGCAAAGCCGGTTCTAGATTCACTATCTTGATCCCACGAGAGAACGTAAAGCTTACGATGGTTCTGGGAGGAATCCGTGCTCCTCGAGCTCCCAGGGCCGATGGTGAAGGCGGTGAGCCTTTTGGTAAGGAGTCTCTCGATCTTGCCAACCGTCGATGTAATCAGCGCGACTGTGAAGTGGATATTCACGATATGGACAAGGTTGGTGGTTTCATTGGTGACCTTTACATCAACCGAGAAAATTTTGCCAAGGTCCTGGTCGAAGAAGGCCTCGCTTCTGTTCACGCCTATTCTGCTGAAAAGTCTGGAAACGCTGCCGAGCTATTCACGGCTGAGAAGAAGGCCAAGGAGGCTCGGAAGAATTTGTGGCGAGACTGGGATCCTACACAGGACGAGGAATACGAAGAAGAAACTCCGGAAGCTGCCAATGAACCCGAAGTGTCGATCGATAAGAAACCTAACGACTACCGCGATGTTGTCATTACAAACATTGATGCCAACGGCAAGCTCAAGATCCAGGAGATCGGCAAGGGCACAGCCGCTCTTGAGAGCTTGATGAGCGAGTTCCGGAAATTCCACCTTGACTCTAAGAACAATAACCCCCTCAAGGATGCTCCCAAGACAGGAGAGTATGTCTCAGCCAAATTCTCTGTCGACGGTCAGTGGTACCGGGCTCGTGTGCGGGCTAACGATCGCACTGCGAAGAAGTCTGAAGTTGTTTACATCGACTACGGTAACAGCGAGAAGATCCCTTGGTCGAATCTACGAGCACTAGACCAGCCCAAGTTCGGTGCACAGAAGTTGAAGGCTCAGGCCATTGATGCGTCACTTTCATTTGTTCAACTTCCGACCGGTGCCGACTATTTCGAAGATGCTATCGGTTACATTTACGAACTCACTGAAAACAAGCGACTTGTTGCCAGCTTTGACTTTGTTGACAACAAAGAGAATCTGAGCTATGTCACCCTATATGACACTGGATCGTCGGGAGAACTCCCTGGACCCAATGACTCTATCAACAAAGATGTTGTTGCTGGTGGGTACGGCATGGTGCCCAAGAAGCTCAAGGCCTGGGAACGCAGCAAGGCGTTTGAGTCTACACTCAAACACCTTAGGGAGGTTGAGAGCAAGGCCAAGGAACAGCGCCTGGGTATGTGGGAGTACGGTGATATCACTGAGGACTAAGCAGCGCTGGTGTTAGAGTTGGCAGGTGCATTGATTATGTAGCATCGACCTGTGTTACAAATGTCGTGCAAATGGTTTGACGGATGAAGTTTGAAGCAGGAAAATCAAAAAGGAATGAATTGGTGTCCAGGGGCGGCTCTAGGATTGGCGGCCATTGTCTATATACTAGCCACAAGCATGAGAAATAGAAAAAGGCTCTTGCTAAGACTGACTCTTAGCAAACATGACTTGTTCTAAGTGACTAAGATGAGCATAAGCAGCTTCAACCAGATGAGCAAATTCAACGCTAAATGACAACGAGCTTAGCACATGTCTGAATAAGCACATTCAGTGGTATTAGCCAACGTTATGGTCACTGGGGGCATTATTGGTTATTTTGTTGCAAGACTACGCTTGTTATTCGCGCGGGCTTGCGCAGAAGTTGATATCAGAATTATGGGCCCCTAAGACTCATCCTGGCCATGATATTTGGTTGAAACGCCATGTTTTCGGCCGACTGGCTTCCGATATGCTCACAAGGGGTTCCGGTGACATCGGGTTTCTCCCCGCCGAGCGCATGCGACATCTAAAGACCTCACCACCTCCACGTGCTGTGAAGAGTGATTTTAAAGGTGACTTTCGGTGAAGTAGTGTTAAAAAGTGGCCAGACACAACCGCGGATGATGTCAAAAACGCAGATATTGACTGAACACAGCACATGCCAAGTCACAGGCAGAAGGAAGCGGCTAAATTGTAAAACTTGCCCATTTACTCGCACCTACTTGGCCACGGCATTCTATGTCCATAGTATGCTATCGACATCATTGAGGGTCTCGGTGGACACAGGGAGGTCTGGACGGGCCATTGAAGCAACTGAGCTCCAGGTGGGTGGGGGTTTGATTTTCCGCCTCGTCCGCTTGGACTGAGGTGAGAATAGAAATGGTGGGGGCTGAGCGGCGGTAGCGATTACCAAGACAAGCGAAAGATATGTTGTTTTGCCGATATTGACGATGACTGAAATAGTGACGAGGAATTTTGCTTAGAATGGCTGACAGTTAAGTAGTATCAACAAAGCACAGTGATGAGTAATTCAATTACGAGATAGGGAAACCCAGAAGTCAGCACCACATCGTTTATGATACTCTAGTTTAGACTGAACTGTACTATAAGGTACCTGAGTTTCAAGGTTGCTGGGTGGCGCGGTTGTAACTGAGCGGCTTAAAGCCCGGTGAAGTCGGTAGTAGTCGAGGTGAGAGCCCAGGTCAAGATACCCAAGCTCGATCCTTCTGACATCCATGGTCAGAAGCGGGGCAGCCGACGTAGCTATGGGCTAATAAAGCACGCAGGGAGGGGTGAAGTGAGAGGAGTGCGGGTGAGGGGCGAAGAGGAACAGCAAAGAAGGTGCCGGTCGTCGTGTGTACGTCAGGTCCCTTTCCGACCTTCGGTAGAATCCCCAATCTTTTTTCTTGCTGTTCTCTCGTCTTCCTCTTCTGTTTTCTTCCTTTCTTCCCTCTCCCCATCTCATTTTCCATCTCTCCAACGAAACTTTTTGTGATACGAATCAATAGCATTCATCATGTCTTCCTCTCTCGACCAGCTCAAGGCCACTGGCACTGTATGTCACCCCACCATTACCCCTCCAGCTCATTTGTGATCGCGACCAAAAGCGAGCATAGTATCATGTTCGAGCTCGACAAACGACACAACAATCAATTGGGATCGCCAATTACTCGTCTTTGGTCGCCCTTGCCATGAGCTGTTGTTTTTTACCCATATGTGTATAAGTTTCTCAGGAGAACTTGATAGCTGACTGTTTGTTTGTTTCCACCACTATAGACTGTTGTATCCGACTCTGGTAATTACCGCACCTCCTGAACTCGATCCAGTGCTGTACTAACTTATTATTCTTAGGTGACTTTGCCTGTTAGTATTCACCCCTGCCATCATGCGCCCAAGCCCACGAGTTCTGTTGTCCTGCCCAAGAGTTGCATTTTCGCCCATGACATAACGAGCGCTGATCGTCATGATATGACATGACATGATATGATATAACTTACAGTGGCTGACATTACAACAGCAATTGGCAAGTACAAGCCTCAGGATGCTACCACCAATCCTTCTCTCATTCTCGCTGCCTCCAAGAAGGCAGAGTACGCCAAGTTGATTGACACCGCCATCGAATACGCTAAGCAGAAGGGTGGCCCCATCGACCAGCAGGTTGATGATGCCCTCGACCGTCTTCTGGTCGAGTTTGGCAAGGAGATTCTCAAGATCATTCCCGGTAAGGTCTCTACTGAGGTCGATGCCCGCTACTCCTTCGACACCGAGGCTTCCGTCAACAAGGCTCTCCACCTCATCGAAGTAAGTCACCACAGCAATTAGACATAATCTTGGACAGAAAATACTAACCCACATTCAAAGCTTTACGGTGAACAGGGTATCTCCAAGGATCGTATCCTGATCAAGATCGCCGCCACTTGGGAGGGTATCAAGGCTGCTGAGATTCTCCAGCGCGATCACGGCATCAACACCAACCTTACCCTCATGTTCTCACTTGTCCAGGCAATTGGTGCTGCTGAGGCTGGTGCCTACCTCATCTCCCCCTTCGTCGGCCGTATTCTTGACTGGTTCAAGGCCTCTACCAAGAAGGAATACTCTAAGGAGGAGGACCCTGGTGTCCAGTCTGTCAAGGCCATCTTCAACTACTACAAGAAGTTCGGTTACAAGACCATCGTTATGGGTGCCTCTTTCCGAAACACTGGCGAGATCACTGAGCTTGCTGGCTGCGACTACTTGACCATCTCTGTATGTTCTAACAAAAATGCAATGCGTACGGTGATTTAGTTTGCTAATCTCATTCTTTCACAGCCTAACCTTCTTGAGGACCTCTTGAATTCTAACGAGCCTGTCCCTAAAAAGCTTGATGCTTCCCAGGCCGCTTCTCTGGACATCGAGAAGAAGTCCTACATCAAGGATGAGGCCCTGTTCCGTTTCGACTTCAACGAAGACCAGATGGCCGTCGAGAAGCTTCGAGAGGGTATCAGCAAGTTCGCTGCTGATGCTGTCACCCTCAAGGGCATTCTTAAGGAGAAGCTCGCCTAAATTTTGCATACTTAATGAGTTAAGAGAATGATCAAAAAGTTAAAATAGGACAGTGTTGCAATGGAATGCAGAAAGTATCAAAGCTTACTGCTAACAACCCTTTAATTTGTTCATGGGCTTCGAGGGGCAGTTGTTGCTTATACCACACATCTTCTATAGTCCATATCCATCTAGCCTCAGCTTGAGGCGAAATGGTTGGCCATAATTTGCCTGGACATGAGGCACTCGTTGAAACAGATAGTGGCTACATAACGAAATTGAGACGATATGTTAGGCCAACAGCTGGCAGCATTATCCAACAACATTCATGAACTGTTCTATTGAGTTTATGTAAAAACTTCCATCTATTCATTTTGACAAGTACCCTCCAGTACATAATCCATAACGCCGTGACTAAAGTGTGCAACCCGCCTGCTCTGATATTGACCCAAATTATCGTTATAAAGCATAATATCATACCGTCGGAGATTCGAGAGGCTTTACCACCAGCCCTTTTTGCACATAACCTGATGAGTTGCGTGTTTCCAGCCACCTTCCTCATTGGCCTGAATAACCAGCGCAGTCAGGGCGTTGCCCTTGACGCAACCTGAATCGAGGCCGAAGGTGTATGAGTCCTCCTGGTAGCCCATCTTGGCATCGTGTCCGTATATAACAGAACGACGATCGGGTCCGCGCAATTTCCTTTGCTCGCTATTCCATAGGTTGGTCCATCGTTCACCTTCGTGGCCATCTATGGGAATCCAAACATCACGATCAGGATTCGTTCGTTCCATGGTGGCTTCATCATTTGGGGATCCAGCACCTGTGGAGTCGACTTGAGCGGGTTCGGCGCGAGCAACGTGGACATGCGAGTCAGTATGCTCCTCTCTGGGTACGAAACTACGTTGCTGGAACTTTGCCTGCGCGTCCGTCTGCGCCTTTTCTAGTTCCTTTTGTCGTAGTTTCTCGGCCTGCTTTCGTTTCTTCTCAATTTCCTTCTTACGGAATTCTTCACGGGGAAATCGCAGGGTGCGCATGTTCATGACGGCCCAGGCGTCTTGTTGGGGTAGTGGAACGCCTGGGACGAGGCCAGCGTGCACGAAATAGAGTGCCATAGATTCGGCGGATATAATTACCGGCAGGTTTTTTAGCCACGTCATTTGCGCTTCTGAAAGACTGCGGGCCGTCTTCAAATAGGCCTCCTCGCCCCGGTGTTTGGCAGCATCTTTGGAATCGAGGTAGGCGGCGACACCCTGCTGAGAACTGAGGCCGCGCCATGCGAGAATGACGCGATCTTCGTGATTACCACGGACCGCACTGGCTTTGAGTTCCATGAGACGCGCGATGACTTCGGGAGACTTAGGGCCTTTGTTAATCATGTCGCCAACCGCAATAACATGGTCGGTCTGGGAGTTGAAGTCGATTTTCTTGAGCAGTTTCTCAAAGGGGTCAAGCATGCCGTGGATATCACCAACCACGACTAATCTCCTCCCATTCTTAGTTGTCGGAACGTATTCGCTCGGCAAATTCCTAATGAGGTCGATGCCATCGTAACGCGGTCTGTTGTACATGCCATAGGACATCGGATTGTCGGCTCTGAGAAGCTCGACTTGCGGACGCAGGACTTCTTCCTCGACCTCTGCAGGTCCAACCGCCAATGCTGCGAGACGCGAACAGCAATAGAAAACGCTAAATACGAAGAAGAAAGTCGAGAGGAGGACGAGTAGCCGCCGCTGTGGTGCGGTAATCATGATGGCCATCGTCTGTGGCGGCACGAATCGGAGAGGAAATATGGATGCGATGCAATGCGATGTGTAGTGAGGTTAAAGATTGAAGCGAAGTTATGACGACAACGGTAGCGGCGCCAATCGCAGACCTGACCGCATTACTAAATTTGGCGAGACTATGGGTACTTCGCTTGATCTTGGCGCAACTTGTGTTGAGGAGTTGAATGAGTGGGTTGAGCTGAGGAGAGATGGGAGAGAAGACTTTGAAGGACAATGCTCATTGCTACACAGAGATGTAATGGGGCGTCTCGGCCAAGCGTCGTGAGACCTTTAAGAAGCAGAAGATACGGCAGTCTAGGTTTGATAGGGGAAAGAGTATTCCAAGACAAAAACTAAACGCTGGACGATCAGTTCAGCCATACCAGACGCTCAAAAGAAGAGGCCACTGACTTACCAGATCCGATTACCTCCCAGTCATAGCGTGTTTGCAATGAGCCAAGCCTTTTCGCTGGGAGGTTTCCAGTATGCAATGTATCCGACGCTAAGGCGGGGGCGCTTGTTCAAACTGCGACACTGGATACACGAGGGTGATTACCCTCTTGGGCCAGGTTCAGGCTCCGTGCGAGATAAACCCCGATATATCAGCTTTAAATCACTCCTTACCTTGGAAGTGCCTTGTTTTCTCGCTGCAACATACTCACATTTTCGCATTGTGGGGGACGTACCCCCCTAGTGAGACGAGATGCAGCGAGATTGAAACTTGACAAGGGGCTGGAAACTTAATTTAAAGGGCCCGAAAGCATGAATTGACTGCTGCTGTCCCATCCACGTCAATTTGTAGACAGGAATTATAACCTGGAGTTAGGAATTTAAGTACCTACCTTAGGTATTATTTTGTGGTATAAGATAAGGTACCTTAGACTACATAATACAGGTATCGTACAAATTTTTGAGAATACAGTAGAGTAACCCACATTCTTGAATCATGGCAGAACGCGAGTCTTGGGGAAGTGCCTTCGTCCGTCAAGTTCTTATGCCAAATTGTTTCGACTCAGTAGTTCCCGGCACAGCGTCAGCATTGCCCTGTGAGATCTTGAGCGTTTTGGCAAGCAGGAACATGGCGGCCTCAATCTTGGCATGGGCGTAACCTTTACAACCGTTGCCATACCACATAGTATCGGAATAAGCCTGGTTCAGTCAGGCCACAACCTCTCTCTCACTTCTTCTGCTGCTCTATAGCTGCCTGTTCTGCCTTCCACTTTTCATTCTCGATTTCTCTCCAATCTTGGGGAATGGGCTCGTTTCCGTCTGTTTTTTTGACGCCACCCGCAAATGCCGGTCGTCCGGCGTAGAGCTGGTATCCTTGGCCCTCCTCAGCCTTTTCCATCGTCCGGTATGCCACGGGCATGTTGCCACGAAATCTTTTACGCATATCCACCATGCCACGCTTGCACTCGCCGAAGCCCTTCTTTAGCTGTCGGCATTTGAGGGGGAGGGTATTGACGAGGGGTTCGCGGAGACAGTCGGCGGCACTGTTACGCTCAACCATGACACAATCAGATTCTTGTAGACACTGCGCGAGCGCTTCGCCTGGGAAAGCATCGAGGGTTAGAATGGATGATTGACACTTGTGCTATATATTTCAGGTTCAGTGAGTAGCTTACGCAGTTCTTTGCATGAGCTGGGCATTTTGGCTGGAAAGATTTTGTCAATGGCACCACAGCTCGGATCATGTAACGATAGGGTCGAAATACCAAGGTAGGACAGTGAGGGCTCAAAGGGTAGTTTTGCGGTCGGGATGTGATTGGCTGATTCAAAACCGGAAATAGAGCGGATATATTGTCCCAAATCGCTCATCCAGAATTCCATTCCATTTCTAGATATCAGATCAACGTGGACCAACAAACTGAATTAGTTCTCCAGAGGCACAAGGCCCTTGGTTACTGATGAAGAACAGTATGGCACAACTCGTATCTTCAAACCTACCTACCCATGCAACGCAAGATCACCTAAGTTTGGAATTTGTCTACCTAGGTAGCTTCGAGGTTCGTTAGGTACTTTATGTTTCCGTACTATACTCTCCTTCCTCCAAATCCTCCAGGAAGCCTCACCTCGCTTGTGTTGGAAAATTTAGCTTCTGGTTCCTTCTCTTCCATCGCTTTTTCAATTCTTCCCCTCTCGACACTCACGATTGTCCATCTCTGCTCCCTTCCCGGTCTGGCTCCTACATGACCTTCCCAGACGCCAGTCTCATCTAATAACACCTCTACAACCCATACCATCTCAACTTCATCCCCGACACGTTGCTGTACTACCGCCTCGGCATCCTTCTTCGTCTTTGGAATTTTTGTGCATAGCATGTGTAAGTCCAGTAGCTGCGTAAATATCAGACCGAAGTTGGGTTTTGTACGGCGGGTGCTGTAGCCAGCGGATGGAGGTGGGTTGAAAATGGACCGTAGTGTTGAGTCAACTTGGCTTTGCTTCGCTGGTGAGGCTGCGAGTCCTGGGCCTGAGGACGCTGATGATGTCGAGTTCAGTAGAAGAATCAGTGGTTTCGATGGTAGATTGCGCGCAAGATCGCGAAGATGTGAGTTCAAAAGTTGTAAGGCGGCATGCGCTGCTGATTTCTCGCGATGAAAGAAGAGACTGGTCAGAAGAGAGGAGACGTGAGTTATGACAATGAGGCCTGGGCGCTGTAGTTGTGTTTGACTGGAGGGCTGCTCTGGCTGTAATGGCGAAGCTTGCTGATTGGGCGTGAAAGCCTCATCATCGTCATCTTGACTGTCCTGGATCTCATCAAACTGCTCTGTTGTTTCATGTTGGGTCGTTTTCTTCTCTTCAGCCAACTCACAGTCGAGATCTGCCAGCGACTCCCAGAGACCATTGAAGTCGAATACGCAAGACAACATAACCTTTTCTAGGCATTGTCTCAATTTTGCCTTGGTATCTTCCTTGGTGCACCCTCTGACCTCGAGCTCGGCCTTCACCGCGTTCCTCAATCCAGCTAGCATTACGCTTGCTGGCTTGGGTGTGATGAGCATGCCACTTGTGGCCGTGCCTTCACATAGTGAATGCGCAAGTGTCTGGAGGCCAAGCTTTTACCAAATATTAGCGGGAGTGTTTCTTCCATGCCGTGGCTTTATCAGGTTCTTGACCTCACCTGCACACCCAGCTCTTCATCTTCAGCGCTGATGCCCACAACGCTTCCGCGTTCAAACCCCCCCAACAAGACATCTTCATCAATGACTTCGCATCCTGTCTTGCAAGCGCCCAACAGTACGGCTGAATTGCGTCTTTTGGTTTCTTCAGTGACCAGTATCGAAGCTGGGATTGGTTCAAGCAAAAAGTGTGAGCTCGCTTGCGAGGCAGGGCTTTGCGATGAGTTCATGGAGCAGTTCGTACCCTGTTTTATTCCTTGAGGTATGGAAGGTCTAAGTGGGTGGCTACTGCTCACGGCCTAGAATATGGCAACAATGTAACCAGAACAACTCAAAAGTGTCCCAACCCAACATGAAATTATATCATTTCTTTTTTTTTTTTTTTTATCGAAGTTTGCCAAACGATATCGGAAGGAGTAACATGCCCAAAGCAGATAATGACATCATCTCTCGAGCCACCTACCTTGCTTGTCTACCGCAACAGTCACGGGTTTTACACAACAAATAGTCTCGCATGTGATTTTATCGACGATGCTACACTTCAGACATCAAGTCCCGTAAAACATACAAAAAGGGTTTCATAATAACCTTCCAGATCTCTGCAGTCCCATGTCCTTCCTGGCATCTCGACATGACCTGATGACGACTTGAGTCCTTCAGGTTCCTGCTTCAGACCTGTCTGATATAAATCTCCAAAACAGAGCAAATGAACCAACCTACAGGCTTGGTTTCCTATAAACCATGCTACCCATCCGATCCCCAAATTCAACAAAAAAATAATAAAGAGAAACCTTGTCTGTGTCTGGAGAAAATAGATATCATCTCATCGCATTTGCAAACCGTTTTTTTAACAGTTGTGCATCTGGCCAAGACTCTTGGCTCCAGCCTATTCAGCATCATAAAGCAACGGTTCAGATTCTTGCACAGGGCTAGAAGCGTATGCAGCACATCTCTCTGCCTCCCTTGGCGCCGCATTTTCTTGATCTCGTGTTGGCAGACTATTAGCCCACGTACTTTTATGCGCGTGCTCGTTCTCATTTTCCGCAAGACTATCCTGCCTTGATTGCCATCGCTTCGGAGTTCGACTTGAGTCGAGCAATCGTCCGGCACCTGTCCTCCACTAAACGGCTGTTCCGGGCACACCGGGCCCGTTGCTGGGAACCTCTGGCCGAGGCTTACGTCCCTTTAAGCTCTTCATTCGTCCCATGAGCCCAGTAGGCTTTGCTGGGGCATCGTCCAGCGTTGTAGCAGCGTCAGTTGTCGCTCGTCGCTCGAGGACAGCTCCAGCAGAAGGACGCCTCGCTCCAGGAGGGCTGTTAGATGTCATTGAGCCATCTCGTTGCCTAACACTGAATCCTTCCTCACCTTTGCCGAATTCGGCAAAGAAGGGGTTGTTATCTGAACCAGTGCTGGCCGCTGTCGGATAGGCATCTGGAGTGATTCTCGAGTATTCGCCATTAGGGCGAACTGACTGGTTGTAGTCACGAGGACCCTTGTTAATATGCCGAATACGTTGTGCCAGCGACTTCTTGCGCTGTAACCCGTTCTCCGTGTTTTCCTGGGCTTGTTCAGCCTGGTGACGCTGAATAGCACTTCGGGCGGCGGGTGTGCCTTCCAAGAAAGTTGAGGTACCTAGTCCAACAGACTCATCTCCGTGAACAATCTTGTCACGACCCGATGCGTCAAAAATGGCGGGCTCCTTGCTGCGGGCTTTAGAAGGCGCAGAAAAATCTCTAAAGGCTTCATCTGTGGCATTCCCCATGAGAATTGAATGATCGGCTCGGGCATTGAGCGGTCCGGCCCCTCCAAGAGAGTTGTTGAGTGAATCTTTGGGGAAAGCTTGCATTGGTGCACGTCTCGCATTTTGGCGATTTCGGTGGGGGTTCAGAGCGTCAAATGGTCCATCATGATGGAACACTATACAGTTTTAGCAATTGGAAAATATAAGGCAAGGGGGGAGAACATACGTCCAGTCCCATAAATGCTTGTGGCATCAAGTTGATCAATAATGTCCATCTTTCTGCTGGGGCGACTAGTCTTCTCCCTATCTCCTCTTTCACGACGGTCACGGTCGCGGTCGCTTCTATCGCCTCGCTCCTTACCCTCTCCGCGACGCTGTCTCTCGTATTCACGTCGTCTGGCCGCCTCGATCATCCTTTTCTCCTCCTCTGTGATCGGACGTGCATCAAAGTCAACTAAAGAAGACTCAGAATTTCGTCGAGGCCGTCGTGGTGGAGCGCGTCGTTGCGGTGAGCTCTGTTGTGGTCGGGGTACGGGGCCTTGCATCCTTCGGGCGCGAAGAGCTTCTTCCTGTGAACGTGTAGGACGGTGATTGCCACTTTGAGGCGGTGGATTTTCGCCACGTCGTGGAGGCGGCCCATTCATCGGTCGGCGAGGGGGCTGCTGTTTCGCTCGCTCGTTAGAAGAATCATCGAGGGTCATGGAGTTCTGTTAAACGGCAGGTTAATATCAGTGCTCGAAATGTCCGCGAACGTCCTTGGTGAGGGACCATTCCCTACACGATCGAAGGAGCAGCCAAAGAAAGAGATCAACAAGTAGATACGTACAAAAATCTCCTCGGCTGAAAGAGACTTCGAGTCTGAGTGAGATGACATCGCACCAGGAGACCTTAGAGGTTGTGACAATAAATCAACAGGTGGTTGGTCCAGGAATGGATTTCGCGACAACGGTCGTGCTGGAGGGTCGTCGAAGGGAGAGGCGGGTTTGTTGGGGAAAAGAAGGTCGGCACTGGCTGGAGATGGTGCGCGGTTACGGAAGGGGTTATTAGAAGATAAGTTGAGTGTGAGGCCAGGAGATTGGCCAGCACTGGTATGGCCTGTTTCCAAGAAAATCTGTCAGTTAGGAGCCAGACAAACGGGCGCATGCATGCAATGACGACGACAGATGGGCTAAGATGAAACAAACAATCTCCTCAGCATGACACAAAACAGATGCCAGCCAAGTGGATCAACGAGTGAGGCATGAGACGAATTATTCTGCCAAGTTGATTTGCGATCCATTCAATATTCCACTTTATCCAGTCTCCTTTGTTTACAAAATTCCAAGCGTCGAGCTTTTGTAGCCATCGGGCACGAATCTCGGTGAAAACAGGAGGAAACTCAGGGAATGGGGTGGTTGTCGCAGATCACAGTAAAGCGAAATCAAGGGGCGGGCGCTTACCGGACTGGAAAGACTGAGCAGTAGACATGATTGCAAAGGGGTCAAGCTTGGGCTTGTGTTTCTGATTTGAAGATCCAGGAGAAGATGCGGAGCCAATCGACCCAAGGTAACAAAGAAACGGTAGCCGTTGCAACGCAAGGTAAAACAATGCTCACGGGTGCCGTGTAAATGGGAAGAATAAAGCCTGGGCTTTCGCAATAAGGTCGGGGGCGAAATCACCGAGAGTTGAACTTCGAAGAACTCTAGGTGGTAAAATACGTAGCTGGGGATGGGTTAAATTCCTCTGACCTGGAAGCTCAGACCCAGCGTCATACCAACTTCAATAACACGGCTGGCCACTCAAATGCAAGTCGACCGTTCTGCCGTTCAACTTTGTTCAGGCACGGTGGGTCAGTAGCTCTGGGGGTGAGGTGGCCTTCGTGGTGCTCAAGGGCCAAGGGCTCGGAAAGGGGCTGGCTGACTGATCTAAGAAGGTAGTGCGATCGTCTTAACGGCAGAGGCTCCTTGGTTGCAGTCCTTCATGAATCGCGGTGTTCAGGAAGGTTTGATTGTCTGATGCCAGTAGGCTCAGTGATACATGAAAATGACAGCACGGGTCTTTGCAGCACGGATTTCGAAAAGCCAAGTAAAGGGTATCAACAGACTGCGGATGAGGGCAAGTTCAATTTGTAGGAGCCTAGCTCAACCAAGTAAGGCAGGCCTGTCGGCGGGGCAAGTCAATGCTCGCGGCTGTCGAACTTGGGCAGGGACTGTTCAAAAGGCGGGACTGACAGGGGGCTGGCCACCGGGTTGTACACGATGTCGCCCGACAGGGGTGAAGGACAACAAGAAAATAAGATCAGGGTCCAGGAAGGATCGATTTTCGAACGTAGCTGACTTTTAGTGCTGTAGATTGATATTTCCAGTGCCTGCAGTCGAGAAGACTAAACAGCCGTTTATGTTGAGCTGCGATTGACGATGAGGGACAGTGAAACGCAAAGAGGATGGACGATGGTGAAAGGGTCGTTACGTCGGTTGGCAAAATGCAATTAGTATACGGGTTGACATCGAGGTCAGTGTTCTGCGTTCGAACTTCAAAAAGGCCCAATAGGGAACAGAGGCTTATGAAGGATAGAAGGTGAAGGATGGATACTGCGTGAGCGATATGCTGCCTTAAGTCGGTGTTGTTGGAGTCGTGTTGCCAGGATAAGTGATGTCCTTGGTGGTGTATAACAAAGACGCTATGATGAAAGGAATGAATGGCCGCCAATCCCAGGTATGAGTTTGACTGTGTCGGTGAATAAAGGAAGAAGGAGGAAAGAAACAAGAAAGGAACGCTCGAGTCTACCTGAGCAACAAGCCAGAGAAGCGAACGTTGTGTGGAGTTGAAGGTGAAAGATCTAGAAACGATCAATGGAGAGGAAGAAAGATGGCGACATGAGGACCCTTCTATGAACCTTAGACGGGCAAGTACGGGCCAGCACAAATGGGGAAATGGCCTGGGGTTCCGTCTTAATACATCTAGCCTCTGAATCAGCTGGTGAAGCAAGTCGGTGAATGTGGTCAGACGGGGCAGAAGTCAGTTGTTTGTGTAGTGCCTCGGATTTTGGGGTAGACGGGAGGAAAGTATGGAGCTCAGTAACAGTTCAGATGCTGAACATGGGCAGGACAACCTTGGCTGAGAGCTGAATCGAGCTTGGTACAGCCTTTGATCTTATTACAGCAATGAATCCTAGGCTACGGAAATTTGTGGTTGTGGCTGTGATTTGACATTTCCCTAGCTATTTCGTTTTACATCTCGCAGTTTGAGACTTTGTAGTTTGTACACAGCCTTATTTCGACGGCATCCGACAACTGAGCTGCAACGCCTTCACTACCTTTGCATCTTTGGTAGCTGAACAGACTCGAAGCGGAAGCGTTGAGTCGTACTCAACTACTTTTTATCAACTCTAGTTTTGTCCATGTCCCCAAACTTTCGAATATCCTTGTCAAAGTCCTTGTTGAGAGGGTGGCGGCAGCTGACTTCGATCGTAGACATCCCAAACATTGTAGAGGCTTTCACTAGGCTAATACCTAAATTGTTCAGACCTGGCTCATGGATGCCCTGGCCAGACCCACCGTAGACCTCGTAATGCACAAATCGCTGCCATGGCTTGTTTCTAGGAACGCCTGGACTTCAATGGTATTGTTGTGCATGCTCACAATCAAAGAATTTACAACTACCGAATTCACAATTGAGCAGTTGTCATGGACGTGAAAGAACATCAGCATTGCCAGTATTACCTCCCTAAGTATCCTGGCCGTTACTGCCGTTGCCTGTCAATGAAACCATGGATGTCGGCCGAACACAAGACTTCCATTCCCCTACTACCCCTTGAACACGGCACCCACTAGATCTAGCGCGGTCAACGATGGAGCCGCCTCCCCTCCACAAGTGACAACTCCATAGTCCTTACCCCTGACGCCAAAGGAACCCAAACTCCACAGCTAAGGTAGCAAGAGTACCCATTATCGATGATGGCTTAAATTTACTTTGTATCAGTCCCCTTTTCCCTCTTCTTTATCAACCTCAGGGGGGCTCTATCGGAGGCTTGCTATGGTACTGTACGACGCAGCCGTTGAGATCTTATATGTGATATCAGACATGATGCGCGGCCGAGACATTGTCTATTTCACCTTGCGAAACGCTCTAGCCATCCGTACGAAGATACCAATTCACGACAAGAGTCGTAACATAGGCAGCACGGAGTAACACCAAGAATCCCAGCCTCGTGTTCATCCATTCCCCATTGCCTTGACCTGGTCAATATAAAGCTTGCTCAAAAGCCAGGCCTAGACTGAACCTGAACAGTCACATTCTAATTACAATACCCGGACTTGGCTGGTGTCTTGGCTAGGGATCATGACCACGTGCTATATAATGGGGCTGCCATCTACCTACAACTTGCCCATGGAGTGGTATCAAGAATGCATGGACTGTACTACTGTAGGTGGCCTATTACAATCATATTTCCAGCATCCTCCCTTCCCTACATAACACGGGATGACGGGAACTTCGATGCACATAACAGCATTCCTCATGATGACTTGTACGAAATCGCAACCAAGCAGCTCATTTTCTGTGGTGGGACAGCGCCTGTGTTAGTGTGCAGCCGATCCCAATCACACGAGAAACCGAGAACCACTCACTTGCGTAATGCAGAAAACACCATCTTGACAATTTCATGAGTAGCTACGATGATCATAAGTTCATTAATCAATGATCTGCCAAGCTAGGTTTTTTATTCCAACCAAGCCAGATCCAGTATCGTGACTTTGCTAGCTCACTGCTCCGTAAGGACCCTGAATCCCAACCCCACACTCTTCAACCTCGTCATCCACAATGGGCAAGTACGATAGATAGCTTTCCTCGTCTAAATGGAAGAATCGTCCGTAGCTTCTAAGCGCGTTGCTGATAGGGTGAAATTGCAGTAATCTCCGGTTAGTAAAATTTACCCCCATTTATTCGCGGCTCCTAATTTCCATCGCTACCAGCAACCGCTTCAGTTGACGTTGGGTGATGTTAATACAGTCGGGTTTTAATAGTAGTCAATACCGACTTTTCTACCAGGGTAATTGCAGTGGTGTAGGCAAGCCTTTACCCAGGACGACCTCAGCAGTCCCAATGTCTCCTAACAAGCAGATTAGCAGATAAGCGGTTAAGCACTCCACCAGCACGTCAAGGCGCAAGTTGTTTTGGTAGCTACTCACGCGGTCCTCGTGGTGCCCAGTACTCTCCTGTTTTGCTAATATCCAGCTTTTCGGCCCACTCAATGAGGCTCGCTGCCGCCTCGTCTGGTGTCACAGCTGATTGATCAAATTCTTGTTAATTATCGCAACGCTCCGTATGTAAAATGTGCTTGCAAGGTCTCACCTCCCCCTTCATCCCAGAACTTGTCGAACCCAACGCCTTTTGTCATCTCAGTGCGCATAAAGCCTGGGTGCACAATGCTAATAACAACTCCTTGATCCTTAAGATCTAAGCTGAGCAGCTTGCCAACCATGTTGAGCGCCGCCTTGCTGGCGTGGTGAGCATAGTTGCCACCCCCTTCCTTCATATGCCGTAGCGTGATGCTGCCAGACTCGGAGGACACAAGCACTACCTTGGAGCCTTTGCGCAAAAGGCCCTTGTGAACGAGCTGGTGGATGATAAAGACGGGGGCAATGGAGCTGGTCGTATACATCCGCTGCTCTTCCTCCCATTTTGGGCCCTTGTCCGAGGTGAGATCTTCTGTAGCAAAGTAGCCGGCCGTGATGATCTTTCCTTGTAACTTAGCTTCATGAAACGTTGGCTCTGGACCTCTACATCAGTTGGAGATATCACTCACCGCCAAGTCGATCGGCTGAGCTGGGTCTAAGAGACTTGCCAGCTTCTCACCAACGTTGGATTGCATGAGATCGATATTGGGAAGCCAGCGGACTTCTGCGGGCGAGTCTTTCGGTCCATCTGATGATCTGGTCGTGCCGTAGATAGTGTTTTCGCCTTTCTCAAGATACTTCTTGGTGAGGCTGGCACCTAAGCCACGAGTAGCACCCACAATGAGTATGACTGCCATAACGAGGTAGGTGTGTCAGTTTGTGTCCTTCGTCTGTGTGGGAGCTCAAACAGTTGCGATGAAAGATACTCGGTTTATATATTTGCCTGAAGGAAGGAATCTATGCTTTTGCGATTACGGATAGCTGTTTCGCAGGTAAGTCATACAGTATCTCCTGCCACTAAATTACCTTAACTTAGTCGACTACAAGGTTATTAGCATTGGTGACGTAATATACTGCGATCCAATAGCGGGGTATTTGTAACTCTCGTCGTCTGCAACTTTCGGTTCAACATGTACCCCAATCACCTGCAATTCTCATCTACCTATATTCAAACTTCACTTAGATTTTTCATATGTACAGATGAGTATATGGAGCCATGGCGGAGTGAAACAACCTTTCTGCCTTTATTGTATCGTTTGAGCCCTCTCCGACCTGTAAAACACACTTGGTTTTGGCAAGGCCAATCAACACAAACATTTTTTTCCTTGACGATGACCGAACTGCAGCTGGCATACACTCTTACGTGTTTCTTATTCAAGGAGTAACCTCGTTTGAAGACTCATGAATACAAGCTAGGCAGTGCCTTATACTAGACGATGAAGCTTGACTGAAAATGGGGCACGATAAGGAGGGGTCGCCTTCTCATCCTTTTCATGGAGAAGACCGTGTTCTCATCGAAAGTTCTATATCCTATGTGTAATTACAATTACCCAAGACGTGAGCGACTCTTGTCAAGGAGAGTCTCTCGTCGAGAGACAGCAAGTCTTAAAAGAACCCTAGTTTGCGAGAATAGAAGAATGATCGGGATAGTATGGGCATCTACGGTTGCAGTAATATAGCCGGATAATACTTTCCCTAAAGGATATTTCTGCTTCGAATTGATTGATACTCCTGCGCGCAAGGAGAAATATAAGTGCTGTAAAGAGTTATTTGTGAGGAGGAGAATTGCTCGGTATTTTCATATTAGTTAGGCCGTTCCAGATGGTCAGTTAAACAACCACTCAGATAATAACATGCCAGAGCCCAGCAAGTAAAGAGCGTTCTTGTAGAGCTACGTTTCTATTAGCTTTTCTTACTATGTTCGAATTCCTAAGTGGAAGAAGGGCCCTGGAAATGAGATGATGATCCCTGGCTCCATTGACTGTGGGAAAGGGGAGTCAACTCTGATATCGTGAGCAGGAGCATCTCAAAATTAAAAAGGTCACGGTAACAAGCACTCTCTTTACAGTGAGACTTATAATTTAGTTTCTAATAGTCAATAGTTCGAGTACGGTCTTATTCAGCGTCGGCAAGTCACTTTATCTCACTTCAGATAATGCCTAGTCGGCCTAGCTACTTACTGTATATCATAATATCCAAATAGCAATGAATACTCATGCTCCAAGATCCTAATATAGAAAGGTGTCTGACTACTAAGCTATGTAGAAAATCTTTGAATAAGTTGCCCTCTACCTATCCATACTCAAACCTCTTGTACACGTTACGCCAATTCGCCCTCCCGATAGTCTGTTACAGCCGTTCACCTATCCAGAAAACCTACGCAACGTAGACAGCATGGGCCATGAAAATTTTATTTCGTTGTTTATGAGGCCCTCTTATAGCACTAGAACCTTGGCTCTACCCTTCAAACTCCACCACTGCTGATCCTCCAGTTGAACCGGTCGAGGTCGCTGTACCAGCACGGGGCCGACCTTCATTCGGATTGACGTCAAGCAAGCTCTGCTCCTGTGGCTTGCTCGATGCGCCAGCCTCTGCATCTGCTCCATCTAACAAGTCCCGATCCGAACTCCTCACGGACCGGCGTTCTATGTCGGTGCTGCTGGCTGAAGGACCCTTCCTCACGCCGACTTCAACTCCAAGATCATCGTCGTCTTCATCATCTTCATCAGGACGTTGTCCTGGCAGAGCGTTCTTCTCAAGTTCCTTCTGAGCCTCCTCCATCCGTCTTCTGACCTCAGTAGCGACACGCATGCCATCCGTGACAATGTTATCGAGGACGCCACGTAAACCACGACCTGCTCCTGGAGGACCCACAGGTGAGGGAATAGGGGGTCTGGCTCCAAAACCAAGACTGGAGAATGTTGTGAGAGACGATGCTGAGGATGTTGTGTTAGGCAATCCCTCGATTATGTGGAAAGAGGCCGGGAAAGATGACTCAAAAAATTGCTCTAATAACTCATCCGCAAGGACAACCATGCGGAAGGTTGGCAAAGTAAGGTGCAAAGGATGCGCTGGGTCTAGGGCCGCGTTTGCTGCCTCGGATTTGGCTTTCGATACCCGGCGTCGCGAGGCTGCATCGAAGTTATCGGGAGTGCTGAGAGAACTCTCGGGTGAGAGACTGGGCTTCTTGGCCTTTGTCGGGGTTCCAGTTGGAGACTCAAGACCCAAGAGATCACCATCATCTCCCTCATCCTCGTCCTCGTCCTCGTCCTCGTCCTCATCACCTATCGCAAACGCATCTTTGTTCGAGTTTTTATCACCTGGTGTTGTCGAGGTCTGGTCGTTGTGCACGCTGGCTGGATCGGCGTACTCAAAACACCGTCTTATAAAAGCGCTCACACTTCCCAGAAACCGCTCATTAGTCGATACACCGGACGGCAAGCTAACTTGCGATTCCTGCCCGCTTGTTGAATCACTTTCGAGAGCGCTGGTGGTTCCGGGGCTAAGTGTGCCCTCGAGGCCTCGACGCGACAGAAACAATAAAGCTTCTGAAATTCGCAGGATACCTTCGCGGTCAACTTTGCCATCCTTATCATCGTCGTATAGCTCGAAGAAGTATGTGATGGTGCCCATAATGTCACGTTTCCCTTTGATCTGCGCAAGGCCTGTAACAACGTTCTGTAGAGTCAAGGCAGAACTGCCATCAACGTCCCATCTCTTGAACAAACGTTGCAGAAATTCGTGATCTGCAGGCTCGGGTCCTCCACCCCAGGGTGACATAAGTTCGGAGGGCCGTCTAGCGCTGTGAAACATGTTTTGACGGTCTTCATAATTGCCATACTTTGTCGCACCTGGTGAATCCGAAATAGCCCACTTCGACATGCTGGCAAGAAATTCACGGAACGCATCATAATCCATAAGGCTTGTGCTTGGGCCTAACCCGACGCGTCCCTTTTCAACTTCGTCGTGATGAGTCGCGAATATCTCAGATGCCCGCATCCTGCTCGCCTTCGCCCGCCGTAGTTTCTCTTGTTGGATCATATGGTCTCTCTGCTGGCGTTCGTACAAAATATTGTAGAATCGGTCGTATAGTGAGCCAAGCTCTTCGGTACTTAATAGCTTGCTTTCAGGACCCAGGTTGCGAATGGCTGTCCTCTTAGCAAAGTTCTCAATATTATTGAGCACGGCGTCCTTGTTCTTCAAGCGCAGCTCCGTGATACTGCTGTGTGTTATTCCCGCGAACTCCTTAAAAGCCACGACCATCAGTTCTTGGAATCGGGTTACGGCACGCAACTTTGGATTCTCAGACTTTGGATGAGCTGACTCATCTAAGCGGGAGAAGTAGGACTTTAAGACTGAAATGAAAGCACCATCATCTGTTGCATCAAGTAACTCCTCGCCATTGATGCGCAGAATTGCCAGTCCTACCTGGAACAGGACCTTTGGCCCTTCAACAAAGAAAACGTCCAGAACACGGAAGGCAAAGACAAGAGGCATCGAGTTGATGTACAGTGATAGAAACCAAGGGAGCGATACGACAGACAACTGCACGTCGCTTTTGACAAGATGATCCCAGAGAATAGGCATTGTTCTCTCCACGAGGGATTCAAATACCTTCTGGTCGAGAAGAGTCCCGTACATAGTCGTGGAGTAATACCCGGGAACAAGTCTGTCGCAAAGCGCAGAGAGGAGAAAGAAAGCTTGTGCTTCAGACATGTAAATCAACAATGCGGCCACAACGATATTCATGGCTTGGCAATATCCAACCTCGGTGTTAACCCAGCTGTAAGCAGTTAATACTCGACGTAGACGGTTGATTCCATCCTCGCTTTGGAAGCCTGGGTACTCTGGAAGACTTCGATTGAGGTCCTTTTCGATCTCGTCGATAGCAAGTGACTCCTGACCCTCGAACTTTGCCAGAGTATCAGCGTAAAGCGCTGGATTTTCTAGGCGTAAATAAATTGAGCCAGATGTAAGTTCCCAAATCTCACCCCTGAGCCGGTTTGGCAGACCGACACGAATGAGCTTGTGGAAAGTCGGTTGGCGGATCAAGGTAAAGTTTCTACCATTATCACGTAGATACTCGGCCCAGAGGCGCATTTTCGCCCTGTCTCGTAGCTTTTTGGGGTCGCCAGGGTATCGGAACAGCATTCCTAGGCCAGCGTCTGGTGGGGGTGCATTTTTCCTATCTTCGGTTCTGAGGAGATGCTCGGAATAGCACTCAGCAGCAACTCGTCGTAGCTTGGCAACATTACCAACACCTGCCCTTAGGCCTTTTTTGAGACCATCGCAAAAGCGCTCGCAAGATTGTCTAGTCCCGGCAAGATGGATTGTAATGCGCTGCTCTCTTGAGTCCTTTTTCTCTTTTGAGTCCTTGTCTTTAGGGCTCTCGGCGAGAAGACCATTCCATGTTGTCAGAGCGAGAGCAAACTAGGATAGTGTAAGGTCAGATTATGGAATACGCACGAGCGTCTCACCGTTATAGATCATACCTGAAAGTTCTGGCTATTCAGGCGCTCGACCCTTCGTATAGCACATAGGGGGAAAGTGAAGCCGTTGCCGCTAGGTCCTCCGCCATGTGTCTGCCCAGTAAAAGCGGTCGACGTTGAAGTACTGGCAGATTGGACAAAGCTAGTAGGAGTTGTCGAGAAACACATGAAGTGCTCTGACAGATGAAGTTTTCCAGCATAATGCCATCCTCTGTCTTGATCCTTATCGCCGTGTGTAGCGTTGGAAGGTGGGATAGTAAGCTCGGCGTTGATCTCGTAGAGGGGTGTCTGAGAGGCGGGCAAGCGGAATTGACTTTGGAATAGGGACGACTTGGAAGGATTCCGATCGGAACTGGACAGGTTGAGCCCCTGAGTAGGATCAATAAACTGCTGAGCTTTCTGGACGATGTTGGTCAGGTTAGAGAACATGGTTTCGGTCAACGGCGCATGACGAGGGGGATGCGGATCAGCAGGGAGTATGCGGCTGAGCTGGAAGAATGAAGGCTAGTGATGGGAGACACAGAAAAAGCGTGGGAAAATGAAGCCGTTTGTGGTACAAGGAACCTGATGCGCGATAGTGCGGGACAGACGATTGAAGTCCAGTATTGAAATGCTGAGTGAAGGGTAAAGACAACTTGGGTTATGGAGAGGAAACCTGAGGTTAGTGGAGATGGATGGGGTTGAGCTGCGTCAAGTCTCCAGATACAGGAGACGGGGGATCAGCTACTGGCCAGGAAACCTCAGGGCATTCCTCGCTCAAGAGCCGCTGCTAGCGGCCCCTAGGGCTACCGGTTCCTTGTCTATGGGGACTACCTTAGTACTAGGTATGGACCCCTACCTAGGTAGGTACCTAGGTAGCTTTCGTCCTTTGCAGCACATACCTAGGTAAGGTAGTTTACTTAGTGAGAAGTAGTGTGGCTTATAACTGTGGCTCAAGCTGTGAATGTTTAATTGTAAGCTAGAGCGGGTCGGTCAGTCACACGGGGATACAGTCAACAAGGTCAAAGTTAAAGGTCATGAACAGATGAGTTGTATTG